>LBNU01018252.1:185744-209224 GCA_014162995.1 Artemisia annua | reverse complement strand
TTATATATTTTTGGAAAACACTTTTGGTAATAAAAGAAAATGTTTAAATCATACTAAACATATGAATTCAAATTTTTAACCAAAATCAGTTAGTTTTTCACCAAATAAACTTTCCCCACTAAAAGACAGAAAATCTGGCCGTTACAGCTGGGCGGCCCCCTTAATTTTAAGGGTGCCGGCCATGAATTAAGGGGGCCGGCCACGGTCCCCTGTCGGATTCTGTCAGAAATTTTCTCCTATAAATATTACCTCAAACCTGGTATTTTTCCAACCTTTTGCACGAAAATTTTCAGATCTAAATCTCTCTAAACATCTTCTAAAACCTTTTGATCATAAGATTATTAATCTTTGTTTCAAGTGATCCAATCCTCTACCATTCAAAGTGCAAGAGAAGAATACTTCTTATCATCAAGTCAAAGAAGTATTAGAGTCTAGTTAGTATTGATGTGAAGTTGTAGAAACAAGTTGTGTAAGTATATGTAATAAGTAGATCAAGATGGTCTTACTTAGTAGTGGGTCATGTAGTCATGAAGTTGTGAAGTAGTGAAGAAGTCATGAAGTTGTGAAGTAGTGAAGAAGTCATGAAGGTGTGAAGTAGTGAAGAAGTCATGAAGTTGTGAAGTAGTGAAGATGTTGTGAAGTTGTGAAGTCGTGAAGAAGTCGTGAAGTCGTATAGAAGTTGTGTAGTGATCGAAGTCGTGTCGTGAGATTGGTTCTATCTACTATTAGAACCCGACATTTAGCTTAGTGTCGTTAATTGGTGTAAGCAAAAGTTGTGTACGGTTTTCTCCGCCAAAAGGGAGCTTGTTGAGTAGTGAAGAAAACTCTCGAGTAGGTGACTCGGGGAGTGGAGTAGGGCAAGGAAGGTGACCTTGTAGCCGAACCACTATAAATCATCGTGTCCGGTTTGCATCTTCTTTCTCTTATCTCTTTACATTTATTCTTGCATTTATCGCTTTATATCTATGCTTGCATATATGTGTTGGTTGTTGCTTATATTGTTTTGATGTTGAATGTGATAGATATAAGTTAATATTGCTATAGGATGAATAATTATATGATATGGTCTAATGGACTTAGATGCATTATTCACACTTCTCATGTTGAGTTTAACTTAATCGATAATTTGATACAAAACGTTTTAAGATTTTAAAAGGAAAACATATTCACATAAAGATCAACCAAAGCTCTATTCATAAAACTAAGTTTTGAAAACAAACTCAAAAGTACACATATATAATTAATCATATTGATTATATATTGTTTTCATAATAAACTCTAATTGAAGGTTTTTCAAACAAACATTTTACAAATTAAAAAGAGGGGAAAACTATTCAACCCCCCCTTCTAGTTTTCCACAAATTGGTCATTCTCCATTGCCACAAGTCTTTTTTCAAGTTGTTTATCAAAAGTGAGACATTATAATATTGTTTAATCTAACTTTTTGTTTTACTTTTTAAATGGAGGAAATTACAAAGATGGTCCCTGTGGTTTGCGTTGACTTTCACTCTTGTCCTTTGACTTTTTTTTTTGCATTTACAGCCACCAACTCTGAAACCCTTAACACTAATAGTCCCTTGACCAAAAAACGTTAAGTTTGACTGTTAAAAACCCCTCATGTGACTTGCACATGAGGGTAAATTTGTCATTTTATATTTTTTAGCCCACCACAACTACCTTTCTTCATCTTTAATAAACTCCCCACCACTACCAGTCAAACCATAATTTTTACCTTTTTCATATTCAACCACAAACACCCCACTCCCACCATCATTATTTTCAACTATCAATTTTTCTAGCCACCTCCATCAAATTACGACTACCTCAATAAAACACCCATATTCTTTTTATATCGTACCTTCAGATGTATACTTAATTTTATACTTCAAAACGCATAAATATTTCAAAACTAAACACAAAGCAAATAGGCAAATAACCCAATTTATCTTGAACAAAATCATCAAAGAAAAAAAGGAAAATAAATGTTGTAATACATGGTTTTATATTAACAACAACGTACTAAAACTGGTTATCTGTTCAATGCTTTCAGATTGTGATTCGCAATACCAAACACTACGCAATAAGCAGTTCTCACAATACTATAACTATATCAAAAACATTTGACTAAGCAACTATTTATCTGTTTATCTTTTCCAGACCCACATAGCGAAGGCAAAGTTAGTTATTCAAATCGAAAACAGCCTCATTTCCCTCAAAACTACAATGCAATAAACAAATTACATATGATCAGTTAACCACTTGTTATTACTACCTAGGTTTAAAAAAAATGCAATAATTAAATATAATCGACCTCAAAAGACACTATATCCAACAGTCAAATAAACAGTTTGGGTTCTTTAATCTCATAACAATTGTGTCCCATTGGCATTACAATAAAACAAACCTTAAACACTATATCCTACATTGCCAGCACGCCTTTTGTTACAGATAATCATCTACTTGTACTTATTTCAAACAACCCCAAATCTAAATCCGAGCAAAAAAACTCGCTTCAACCCACACCAATCTCCGTCACACTCGCCGTCACGCGTCACCTGTAGATGCTAAAAGAACATAGGTCGTTGCAAATATGGTAGTTGGTGGCTGAAGGAGAGGTTGAGAGTGGTGACTGTGTCCAAATCACCACCATCACCATCACTAAACCCCCACCCTCGCCACCATCACTCAGCCACCCAACCCTCACCCCCGCCACCATCAGTCCGTCACCAAACCCCAACCCCGCCACCATCAGGGGTTTGAAATATTCTAGTTATAAAGATTCGTGTTTTGGTATCAAAAAGATTCGTGTATTATATGTGGGAAACGGTGTACACTTTTATTAATATAATCAAATTACAATAAATAACAAAATGTAAATAACAGAAAATAAATAACAGACAGCAAGGAGTAGAAGCAGAAGACAGACACTATTGAACGTAAATTAAACGAAAGCAGTAAAGGCACGAAGCTCGTGTTAAACACGATTCCCTTAAAACAGATTCGCCGTCTGTTTCCCAGGGTACAACGTACAAAGCTGTTGTACAGCCGGACCTGAGAAAACTTGCCTGAAAATTCACGGAACGCTGACTGTTTCTGATCGAAGAGATTGATGGAACTTGGCTGTAATGGAGCAAGGTTTTTCTGTCTCGAAAACTGAATGAGCATTGGTTTATTTTATAGCCTAAACCTATCTTGTTCAGCAAGACAAAATATTAGCTAAAAATAAACTGCTATGCAAATCTGTTAAGCCAATAACACGATTTGATATCTTTTATATTTGCACACAAAATATTATGTACACTTGTGCAATAACTCTCAATCTATTCCTGAAATAGATTAATACAGAATTTGCAAAATTAAAACCCGAAACTGGCTGGCAACAAAAAGATACGCACGTAGGCGAGATTTCGGAGCTGCATTCGTGTCCGCAGGTCGCGCGGGCTCGCATGAGTTCAGAAGCTTCAAACTAATTTTGGCCCAGAAATCCCACAATCTGCACCCCCCTGTGCGCGCGCACGTAGGAGTGGGAACATAGCTCACCTAAAGGAATTTGAAAGCAAATACAAAGATTTCCTTATAAACAAGCATTCACTTCTTGTTTTGGGCGATGTGGGATACATCCATTTTTGTGTTTCACATGCCTCACTTTAAGACACGATATCTCATTTATTTCTACTCCATTTTGGACATACTTAGCTTGTTGCGAAGCTCTCTTAGAGGAGAACAAAACGCCCCCAAGCAACACAAATATATGTAACATATACATACATTAAATCATGTCCAAAGTTTGCAAAAACCCACTTTGCAAAACTCATTTTTCCAACAATCCCCCTGCATAGGATAGGTAGGTGTGACCCTTTGAACCTTCCCTTGTGAGATGCACTTAGTCTCCTAGATTTGAGTAGACGCGATGTCCTTGAACTCAACATCTGTTTAAGTGGACGACAATACACACTCACACAAGACTCTCCCTGACCTTGTCAAGTCCTCAGAGTCATATTCGTTATGGTCATGAATACTAGCCTGGTTCTGTAAGAGCTCTTAGGAATAGCGCCCCCCACAATTCCCTTCGAAGCGATCCCACTTCTCTCTCACATAGGTGATTTCATCTTGAATCATTAAAAACATATGTTTTGTGATTTCATCTTGAATCATTATGCTTTATGATTTCATCCTGAATCATTAAAGTCATATGTTTAATCTCTCAACAAGTCACATTTGTTATAGGAATGGACAAGGAAGTTACAATATTTAAGTAACTCCCCCACATTGACGTGACTTCCCCTACATTTCTATGATTAGGTTGTCCTATTGAACCCAGATCTTAGGATCTCCAGTCAACTGGGTTAGGTTTTCCTTCATAGAAACTCATTCCTTCAAGGGCTTTAGTCCCATTCCTTTAGACGACTTACTAACTAACTCTCTGCTTAAGCCTTTCGTAAGCGGATCTGCGATATTATCCTTTGACTTCACATAGTCAATTGAGATAACTCCTATTGAGAGTAGTTGTCGTATCGAATTATGTCGACGACGGATATGTCTGGACTTTCCATTATACATTATGCTATGAGCTCTGCCAATTGCCGATTGACTATCACAATGTATATTAATGGCCGTTAAAGGCCACCTTGGTATGTCCTCTACGAATTGTCGTAGCCATTCCGCATCTTGTCCGCATTTATCTAACACGATAAATTCTGATTCCATCGTGGACTTAGCTATAACAGTTTGCTTGGAAGACTTCCAAGATATAGCCGCCCCTCCTAGTGTAAACACATATCCACTAGTCGATCTAGAATCCTTTATGTCAGATATCCAATTTGCATCACTATATCCTTCTATAACAGCTGGATATCTTTCGTAATGTAGTCCATAATAGCGACTGTATCTCAGATAATGAAGTACCCTAGTCATAGCTCCCCAATGTACCTAACTTGGATTACAAGTATGCTAAGTCAGGACGAGTACTTGTCATTAAGTACATTAACATGCCAATAATTCTTGAATAATCTAATTGGGCAACACTTGCGCCTTTATTTTTAGATAGATGCTTACTGGTGTCAATTGGAGTTCTAGCTAGGCCGGAATCCCCCGCATTGTGAGTATTAAGAATTTTGTTGACGTAATGTACTTGACTTAACACAAGTCCATTTTGAGTTCGTATGATCTTTATTCCAAGGATCACATCAGCCAAACCCATATCCTTCATGTCAAACTTTGATTTCAACATGTCTTTAGTAGATTTGATCATCTTGCCGTTACTGCCAACGATAAGCATATCATCAACATATAAACACAAGATTACATATCCACTACTTGTGTCTTTTACATAAACACACTTGTCTCATTCACTACTTTTGAATCCATTTTCTAGCATGGCGTGGTCAAATTTTTGATGCCATTGTTTGGGAGCTTGCTTTAAGCCATATAATGACTTAACAAGCCTACAAACTTTGTTCTCTTGTCCAGGAGCTATGAAACCCTCAGGTTGGTTCATGTAAATTTCTTCTTCTAAATCCCCGTTTAGAAAAGCCGTTTTCACATCCATTTGGTGAACTTCCAAATTTCTTAAAGCGGCAATAGCAAGTATCATCCTGATAGAGGTTATTCGCTTAACAGGCGAATATGTATCAAAATAATCTAGACCTTCACGTTGTCTAAATCCTTTGATTACCAATCTTGCTTTGTACTTGTCAATGGTGCCGTCGCCTTTCATCTTCTTCTTGAAGATCCATTTATAGCCTAGTGGTTTACAACTAGGAGGTAAATCCACGAGCTCCCAAGTATGATTTTGTAAAATAGAATCTATTTCACTTTTAATGGCTTCTTTCCATTGAGGCCCTTCTGAGGAAGTAACCACTTCTTGGTATGAAGTAGGTTCATTTTCAACCATAAAAGAAACAAAATCTGGTCCAAACGATTTCTCTGTTCTTGCCCTTTTGCTTCTTCTAGATTCAACCTCTTCTTCCTCGATTAGATCTTGTCTCTCATCTTGGAGATCATTATCATCTCGTTGTCTCTTATCTTGGACAACATCGTCATCTATTCTAGATGAACTTCCAGTTTCCTTCGTTAAACAAGGAAATATATCTTCAAAGAAGGAAGCATTCCTTGATTCCATTACAGAACCCTTTAGTATATCCGGATTTTTCGAATCATGTACAATGAAACGATAAGCACTGCTATTCCTAGCATATCCAATGAATATACAATCCACAGATTTAGGTCCAATCTTTTGGGCCTTGGGAGTCGGTAGAGCTACCTTTGCTAGACACCCCCACACTCGTAAGTACTCATATGATGGTTTTCTTCCCATCCATAGTTCATAAGGGGTCTCTTCTTTTACCTTACGAGGTATCTTATTTAAAAGATAAGTAGCCGTTAGAATGGCTTCCCCCACATGTCCTGGTTTAAACCAGAACTTATCAACATGGCATTAACCATTTCTTTCAAGGTACAGTTCTTCCTTTCGGCAATACCATTTTGCTGAGGTAAATAAGGAGCAGTTAATTCGTGTCTAATTCCATGTTTGGCACATAAATCAGCAAATGGAGACACATATTCACCTCCTCTATCACTTTGTACAACCTTGATTTTCTTATTAAGTTGATTCTCAACTTCGTTTTTGTATAGAACAAACTTGTTTATAGCTTCATCTTTACTTTTTAACAAGTAAACGTAGCAATACTTTGTACAATCATCAATAAACGTGATAAAGTACTTATTGCCACCTTTTGTGGGTAGTGATTTCAAATCACATATGTCAGTGTGTATCATATCAAGTGGTTCGGTTTTTCATTCAACCGATTTGAAAGATGCTCTTGTAAGTTTGGCTTCAACACAAGTTTCACATTTGTATTTTGAATCAATATGGAAATTAGGTATGCTATTAAATTTAATCAAACGGCGCATTGAATTAAACTTTACAAGTCCAAGAGGGGCATGCCACACATTAGAAGACTAAATAAAATAAGCAGAAGAATTCATTTTATTGATATTATTCTTAACAACCATTACATTGAGTTTAAACATACCATTCAGGGCATATCCCCTACCAACATAAATTTGATTCTTAGAAAGAACAAACTTATCAGACTAAAAAACAAGACGAAAACCAAACTTGTTCAACAGCCACCCAGACAAAAGATTCTTGCGAATCTCTGGAACATACAAGACATTTGTCAACTTGAGCTCTTTCTCGGATGTCATCTTCAAGATTACATCTCCTTCGCCCTTGATATCAGCAGTTGCAGAGTTGCCCATGTACAACTTCTCTCCATTGTCAACCGCTCTGAAAGAGTGAAACATACTCTTATCAGCACACACATGACGGGTAGCCCCAGTATCAACCCACCATTCCCTGTTGATGGAACCTACCAGGCTTACTTCAGAGATCATGGCAATGACGTCAGAAACCATAGCAATCATGTCCACATCATTCACCATATTTGCCTCGCGTGGAGTCACCCGGTTCGGCATCTTGCAATTAGTAGCACGGTAACCTGGCTGGTCACAATTGAAACACACCCCTTGGAACTTCTGTTTCACAATTGCAGCTTTAGGAGCAAGGTACTCAGACTTCCCTTTGCTCTTCTTGTCATTCTTTCCTTTGCCCTTGCCTTTTCCCTTGACATGAGACTTTGAAGATGACGAAGCATGCTCATCCAAATTTGCCTTGGCAGAATTAGGCGTATAAGTGTTTTTCTGAGCCAGCTTGTTGTCCTCTTCAATACGAAGACGAAAAACCAAGTCTTCAACATTCATCTCCTTTCGCTTGTGCTTCAGGTAGTTCTTAAATTCTACCCAGCTTGGAGGTAACTTTTCAATGATAGCAGCAACTTGAAAAGTTTCACTCAAAGTCATTCCCTTAACATGAATGTCGTGTAGCAAAATCTGCAGATCTTGAACCTGAATCATCATCGTTCTTTGACAACATCCATCTGGAATCAAAAAAACGAGCTTGACCATGAAAACCTTCTTTGTCCAGGCATCCTCCAGTTTTGTACTTGCTTCCCAAATGACTTCCCGATAAATTCTTTGCATCTGTCTATGCAGTAACACGTTGTACAAAGGGTCACCCAAAACCATTCAGAACATAGTTGTGCACAAAAAGGTCTAATTTTCCATGCTTCCAGGGCTGAACGCCTGTGTTAGAGGATTGACCTTCTACACAATTTCATGTGAGGTGATTCTTTTTAAAAGAACCGGCCAAAGGTTCCAAGTAGTGAGATTAGAAAACATCTTCTGTTGCCAACCTCTTAAAATTCTGCCATGAATTTCTTGGTTCTCAGCATGATTAACAGCTGCGTGGTGGTAACTGGCGCACCAGAAATTCACAAGTAGCATAGAGGGTATTGTGTGTTGGGATACTTGAAAATTTCAAACACAAACAGTTAAACAAACTGTTGCAAATCGGTATCTACTTGTACCAGATCTGACTCAATGAAACTCTATCTTGGTTTCGATAAATCAGTTAATAGAAACTCAATCTTGGTTTCGTTATACACTGATAAGAACAACTGCTTAAAAAAACGTTATAGATCTGTAATCCAAATATGTAAATTAAAATCTGTTTAATTAAAACTGATTTCCAAATAAACTCAACAAGGTTTCGACAGAAAACAGTTTATAAAATCTGTTAATAATAATTAATCCGATTTTAACAAAGTGTTTTAAATTCGGTTAAACCAAATTTGTTTTAAGACTGTGGGAAATGGTGTACACTTTTATTAATATAATCAGATTACAATAAATATCAGAATGTAAATAACAGAAAATAAATAACAGATAGCAAGGAGTAGAAGCAGAAGATAGACACTATTGAACATAAATTAAACGAAAGCAGTAAAGGCACGAGGCTCCTGTTAAACACGATTCCCTTAAAACAGATTTGCCGTCTGTTTCCCAGGGGTACAACATACAAAGCTGTTGTATAGCAGGACCTGACAAAACTTGCCTGAAAATTCACGGAACGCTGAGTGTTTATGATCGAAGAGATTAATGGAACTCGGCTGTAATGGAGCAAGGTTTTTCTGTCTCGAAAACTGAATGAGCATTGGTTTATTTTATAGCCTAAACCTATCTTGTTCAGCAAGAGAAAATATTAGCTAAAAATAAACAGATATGCAAATCTGTTAAGCCAATAACATGATTTGATATCTTTTATATTTGCACACAAAATATTCTGTACACTTGTTCAATAAGTTTCAATCTATTTCTTAAATAGATTAATACAGAATTTGGAAACTCAGACACGAAACTGGCAGCAAAAAGATACGCACGTAGGCGAGATTTTCGAGCTGCATTCGTGTCCGCAGGTCGCGCGGGCTTGCATGAGTTCAGAAGCTTTGAACTCATTTTGGCCCAGAAACCCCACAATCTGCACCCCCCTCGCGTGCGCACGTAGGAGTGGGAGCATAGCTCACCTAAAGGCATTTGAAAGCAAATACCAAGATTTCCTTATAAACAAGCATTCACTTCTTGTTTTGGGCGATGTGGGATACATCTATTTTTGTGTTTCACATGCCTCACTTTAAGACACGATATCTCATTCATTTCTACTCCATTTTACACATACTTTAGCTTGTTGCGAAGCTCTCTTAGAGGAGAACAAAATGCCCCCAAGCAACACAAATATATGTAACATATACATACATTAAATCATGTCCAAAGTTTGCAAAAACCCACTTTGCAAAACTCATTTTTCCAACATTATACGCACCATCAGGGGTTTGAAATCTGAGTTATGTGAGGTTCGAATGGTTGTTAAAAGAAACTAAGGAAGGTGCGTATGATGTATGATATGTGTCTTTTTACACATATCTTTCCTTCCATTTTTCGAACCAAAACGACCAAAAACACCTGAAAACGACCAAATAATGTCAAAAATATCTTTTATGTGTGTTTTTAAGCGTTTCAGGTGTAAAGGATTGAAAACAAACGAAAAACTAAGTAAAATTGCAAAATTGTCAAAATCAGTACCTATACTTTCAGAAAATGGCAGAAATGGCCCTTGGATAAAATATTTTGAAGAAAAGTCAACAATAGTCACCCAGAAATCTTGAAATGACAAATTTTACCCTTGGAGTTCAAGTTTGCAAAAATGGCAAAACTGGCCCCTCAACTTTTGAAAAACGTCATTTAAGGTCCTCGGGTGTTTTCAAAAATGGAAAAATGTTTTTATGGTCCTTGTACTATTGGAACTTGGCAAGATAAATCCTTGGACTAACTTTGGACAGTTGGCAAGACTTACCCCTAAACTTTCAGCAATTAGCAAGAATGGTCCTTGGGCTTAAAACCATAACAAACCAAATGGACCCTTGTTATCTATTTAACCCAAAAACCCAAAACCCTTATAACTCTAACCCACCAACCCATTATCCTACCCCTTGGCCCAAAACCTTTTTCTGGCCCAACACCATTTTTATAAAAATCCCACTACCCCGTTAGTTATTAACCCCAGTCAAACCCCCCTTTGACCTCCTTCCACCTCCCTCCCCACGTGAAACCTTCTCCGCACAAGGTACACCATACACCATACCTCCACCTCACTAACACCATGCTATGTTTCCCTAGCCTCCACTACAAACCAAACTCCATTTATTAACCTTGAATCCCTCCAAGTTAACCAGAAAAGTGGGTAAGACCTTTTGGCGCCAAAAATCTATTTCAAAGGTCAAGATCAATTTATCTCAATCCAAGGGCTACAAATTGGTGGGAAAGTCAAGGAAACCCTACTGGGTCATTATAAATCAAGAAAGAAGGCCAGAAAAAAAGGGTTTTAGCTAGTTAGTAGTTTAGAGTTAGTTAGTGTAGTTTTAGTTTAATTTTTTCAATGTCGAAATTATGTAATCTTTAGCTTCTAGTCATAATTCTAGTTTCTAAATTGTATTCTCAGATTTAACATTGCATTTCTCAAGGTTTAATCAATCCAATTCAAGTCTTACTCAGTTTTTATTAAAATTCACTTTTTCACTTAAATTCCTTAGTTTGTGCAATTGGTTGTTGTTTACTTTAAACTCTATCCTAATTAATCTCAGTACCTCATTTAATTTATTTAAAAGGCTTTTTGAAGTATTGAGTTGAGGAAACTCAGAAAAAAAAGAAGGAAAATACAAAGAAAATCACAAAAGAAAATAAAAAAAAATGGTGAACAAGCTGAAGAAGAAGCATGAAGGGTCATGGAGTTTGGTTTAGAGCTCTTGGGAGCATTAGGGTGTGATTTGGTTCTGTTTCAGCCTTTGTTCTATGCTTTGATAAATCTGTGAGACCTTTGTTACTTTTCTTATCTTGCATAACTTGCTAATCTGAAGGATAGTTGTTATTTATTGCTTAGCTTGGTTTAATCATGCTTATTGAATGTTAGGATAAGTGAAAATTACAACTTCATGGCCTAATGCTTTTATTACTTTGCAAAGTTTTTGGATTTGCCACTTAAGGGGTGTTTGGCATTGCTAGCTTTATTGTACTATTTTCATTATTATTGGTTTAAGACAGCTTTGACTTCATGCTTGGCAGTCAATTAGTCCAATTCAACTCTTATTTTGGTGGCTCATCAGTCAAAAGTCAAAACTGCACTTTATGCAACATGGCTGTTAACTGTTGAATTTTTTTAGTTATATGATCATTACATTAGGCTTAGAAGTTGCTCACATAGCTTAGATTAGTTTCATCACAGCTTAATTCATCAATCTTAGTAAGTAGGGACCATTAGAATCTCACATTAGTCAAATTAGTGCATAATTTTCAATAGTCAAAATTGCTAAGCTGTGAAATGGGGCAATTTTCAATTTAATTTTTAGGGTTCAATATTGATTGGGAATGGTTAAATGTTGTTGATTTATGTTATTTGGTTGCTTGTGAACATGAATCAAAAAGAAAATTCCAATTTGGAATTAATTTACTCACTGAAAAATAAGTCCAAAGTGACCACTTTGGCCTTGTGTCTGCCCTGCACCCAGCAGCCTCAATTTTTTTACCCGTTTTCATTGCCCCATATCTTGCTCATGTGTTGATCATTTTTCTTGATTATTTTTGTTTTGGATAGCCACTTAGGCTGTCTTGTTAGAATTACCTTTTGTTGGCCCTTATTAGCTTATTGTCTTGCTTATTTGTGCTCATAAAAGTCACCCCCTAACTGCTTTAGTAACTGCTGAAACAAGTTCAGTTGGTACTGAACTTGTTTGATTTATTTATAACGTTTGATCATGCTTGTGTAATTGTTGTTGTCAATTTGATTGAGTATGCTTGAGTTTATGGTTGTTTGTGTTTACTCTTGGCTTTCGCTCTAGTTCTTATTTGTGGCTAGTAGCTTGTGGTTTCTAAACAAAAACTCACTTTGGCACTTAACTCTTGAATCTGTTGAGATTTTTAAGCATGCACAAGATTGTTAAAATTTTTTCAGAAATGTTTTCTTCACAAAAGATGTTTATTTTTGTTGTCTAAGTGTAGTTGCAAAAAGAAAAATTAAAAAAATAATAATAATAATAATAAAAAAATGCATGGAGTAGGGTTCGAACCTGGGATCTCTTGCTCACATATACAACACCAACACCACGCACCAACTGCCCTAGGGACTTTTTCAGTTTATATCTTGCACTTTTTATTTATATAGTAATTTTAGTTTATTAAGCTTATTTGGGTTATTTGCTTATTGCACTGCTTATTAATAAGCATTTGGGCATTTTCATATTTTTATTAGTTCGCTGTCATTATTAGGTATTTGTAGAAAAAGTTTGGAAATTTTCAAAATTATTTTAGTATTTTTAGTAATTAAATCTAGTTTAATTAGTAATTAATTAATTATAAATAATTAAAAAGTCAAATAATTAATTTTCTTTTTTCTAAAATTTTCTTTTACCATTAGGTTTGTAAAAATGTAATTTTCATATCCGTAGGACTTTTATTGCTCACGTTTTACTTTTTATTTTGCACGTTTACGTTGTTTGTAATTTAACTTTCGCGTTTTTAGGTTTTATACGTTTCTAGTTATTTTGTTTTCACGTTCTTGTTAATATAGCTTGTTTTAGTTATTTTCATTCGTATTTCCTTAGTGTAATCATTCAACCAGTCAAACCTTTTTCCTGTTCATAATCACTCGATCACGAATCCGTTTTAATACCATTCACACCTCGTCGGGACATAACGACCCGGGAAGAACTCCTATACTCCTTGGATCATTGCATTGAGCCCTAAATGGCTTGACTTTTGTTGACCAAACCCTTGGTTGACTTTAGTTGACTGTTTCTGTGCCAATCAGGAGGAGAGTTGATAAGTTGGTCAGTGTCAAAGTATTCTTCGTCCTGATCATCCCCACGAAGCAATCTTTCTGTTTCCTCTTGTGCCATCCTCTTAAGTTCCTCTTCTCGTTGAACTTGAGCAACAAATTCTGGTGTGATGAGCTCAGTCTGCTCTTTCTCAACATCTTCCTCTGTAGCTTCCTTCATTATTATGTTCCCTTCTTGATCCCGTTGTTCAGTTTCAGTCTGTGTTGAAGGAGGAACTACAGTGCTACTAGAGCCAACCTCATGTGATTCTAGGTTGAACGGTGTTAGATGAGGTTGTGGATGATGGAGACTTAGAAGTGCAGCTTCTTTATATTCTCTTTCTTGCTGCTTCTTTTCTGCCCTGGTGTCAACAATGATGCTTTTGAGTTTTCGTTTGTCGACCAGTGGTACTGCAGCTGGTTCATCTAACTCTTCTTCTCACGATTACTACCACTGGGTTCATCAATGGTGATCCCTGTACCTTTCAGTTGTTCCTTTTGGGCAGTTTCCTTGCTTAATTGTTTAGTCATTTCAAGTCCTGGAAACTCCTCTTCTTCATCCTCTTTATCATCCTCTGCCTTAGATCTTCTCTCATAGTCTTCCTCGTCATCTGACTCAGAACCGAATTCAGGTTTAGTTTCTGTTTCTGACGATGAAGCTGATGGTTCATCTTGAGGAATCTGTTTTGGTGCAACTTTCCTCCTTGGTCTGGTGGGAGGTTTCGGTGCAGTCTTAGATTGTTGGAAAGTTGTGGTACTGCTTGTACTTCCTGACTTGCCACCTCTTCTGCTTCGGGTTTGAACAATAGAAGCTGGTTCTTCTTCTTCACCTATGGAACCAACTATCCCAGCTTGAAATGCTTTGTCATAAATTTTGAAATTCTGAGTCTTTCTGATCTCTTCATCCAGAAAGTGGTCTGGGATTCTCATTCCTTTCGTCCTTGGAACGAACCTGATGGATTTGACGAAGGAGATCCTGAAGTCTTTGTTGTAGATGTCTTTGGGTTTTGGTCGGTCATGCATCCTCTTGACATAATCAGGTGTTTTCTCACAGAAGTGTTTAATGAGCTTCTTTGTGAACCTGATGAACGGAATCACAGCCCTATCACGGTCAGTCNCCTGATGGATTTGACGAAGGAGATCCTGAAGTCTTTGTTGTAGATGTCTTTGGGTTTTGGTCGGTCATGCATCCTCTTGACATAATCAGGTGTTTTCTCACAGAAGTGTTTAATGAGCTTCTTTGTGAACCTGATGAACGGAATCACAGCCCTATCACGGTCAGTCTGAATGTGATGGATCATGTCGCTCATTATGGGTCTGGCGAAGTCAATTGGTTTCATGCTCATCATTCCCCAAAACACTTGTAGGTGCTCCAATCGTGGATGCTCGTGACCACTCTTCCTTCCAGCAATAGATCTAACTATCAACATGTAGAAGGTTCTCCATGGTTGTGGCAGATATTTGACGTTGAACCTCGATAGTCTGGTGAGTGATTGATCTGGAACATCGTATCCTAGATTAATGAAGTAATCCAGGATTTCAAGTTCGGTCAACATTGGATGAAACTCATTGGGTTTAGGTAACATAAGAACGGTTCGAAGAACATCAAGGACTACTGTGTATTCCTGACAATCCAGCTTGATAGTGAATGATATCGTCCAAGTTAGCCCGAGCAGTGTACCAGAACTGATGAATGTAGAATATTGGTACTGATGTAGACTTGGCTAGCATTGGTTTACAAGAATGAGCTAGCAGTATGTCCTTGACATTCTTACACATATCTTCGGGAATACTGAGTCTGTTGAAGTCTATGCGTGGATTGTTTTGGTCAATGATGACGTTGTAATCTGCCGGGACAATTTCACCAAGAGTGAGTAGTGGTAGAGTTTGTTCTGAGACAGATTGATTGTGCTGAGCCATTGTGTTCTGTAAATGTAATGTCATGAAATCAAACATCCAGATTCGTTAGTCATTAGTCTTCATCCATGTTTGATATTCAAAGACGTACAAGTTATATGTTGCATTTGTGGTCCAATTAATTAATATGTGATAGGTGACAGTATTAGCAATTAACATGTATAGCAATGAGTCATTTAAAGCACAAACGTCTAGTAAATACATGTTCATCAATACTACACAATCACAAGCTAATAATCCTTATTACAACACAAACATCACACATATTCACGAGGATTCATTCAATATACATGTTTTCGAAAAGTTACAATACATGTGAATTCTCAAAAATAAGTTAAGTATGATCTCGAAAATATGACAAACAATGTTTTCGATAATTATTACTTAGGAAGATCTCGATAAATTTTGTACAAGTATGATTCGATAATTTCTATAAGAAAGATCTCGAAAACTTGATGAACAAAGGTTCTCGATAATTCTTAGCAAAGGTTCTCGATAACATGGTCTCATATCTTCTCGAAAATTTTGAAAGATCTCGAAACATTATGATCTCGAAAATTTAGGAAGAGCTAAAAAGTATTAGGATCTCGATAATTTTGTTCAGAGATTTCGAAAATTTTCAAAGAGTTCTCGATAACAATTGTTAAGGAGAGATCTCGAAAAATTTTCGAAAGATCTCGATAAAATTATCAAGAAAAGATCTCGATAACTTTTTCTCGAAAAATTCTTATACAAGAATTTTTCGAAATCTTTGGAGACATACGTTTTTGTTGTAACGATTTATCCTTGAATGAACACCTGATGAATAAAGTATGACACAATCAGTTAGAAACGCATCAAGGCTCATACGAAAGCTCTCGAAAACTGTCTATCACCGTAAATTATCTAGAACATAATTTACGAGCATTCATGTTGTAACACTTATGAAATATAGCAATTAACACTTACAAGAACACATATGATCAGTTTAATTAGGCTCTAAAACACAAATATGAAAACGCCCAAATCAAACATAAACCCTAACTTTCTAGAAATTGCGTACGAGATGTTAAGAGTAATTTACAATCACAAACATGTGACAAAAACACTAACAAACATATCCCACCATAGAAATCAAACACCATAACACTCAATCAATAAAACCCAATTCGACCCTAAACCCTAACTTTCGAAATACATTCAATCGTGATAGTTGTTGTGATTAAATGTTTCAGGCATGTTTAGAAGACATTTAAGAACAAAAGCCCTATGATTTCATAACCACAAAACATATAAATCACGCACATTCAATCATAACGAAACCCTAGATCTAGAAACATAAATTGCGAATAATCTGGCCATCAAAAACTTAATTCGTTAAAAACCATGTTTTTGATCATGCCAAAGATCATATAAATAATTTATATATGATCTTTGGCATGATCAAATACAACCAGCTGCCTAGGGCAGTTGGCCACCAACTACTGCAAAAGCGCGCAGTTGACCAAGTCAAAGCTTAAAGGCGGGGGTTCGAATCTGGACTCCAACTTGGTCAGCTAGTGTTGCCTAGGTAATTTACCGGGATATGCCTTCCTTGTTGGGTGGGGGGCTCGGTACCAAAAAGGTACACAGACTTGAGATGGTTCCGCCAAATACCATTTTTTTTTTCAAGATCATATAAATACTTACAGATTCAAGGTTTGAAGGACGGATTTGTGTTTAGGATTTTGGCCGTTCGATTTGAAAGACAGTGTTTGTTTTTGTGTTTTTTGTAAAAATGAAAAAATGACGGGGGTGTTTGTTTTTGGTTATTATTTTGAAAAGTTTGATCTTATGGCAGGATTAGTCCCTTAACTACAAAACAATCATTTGTAAGGTCCAACGCTTAAATAAATAACGATTTAAAGTAACGACCGTTAATACCTAAGACATACTAATCTAAAAGGAAATTAGAAAAGTAAGAAAAAATGATACGAGGGATAACCTGTGACGTTCCACCATTATTACAAGATAACATCATAACTTTTTGAAATATGCAAGTACACATGTTGAAGAAGGTAGTGTACTTGCATTTTGAAAAACGAGAAAAATAAACCAAAAAAAAATGTAAAATCTTTTTGGTATTTTAGAAGATTTTTTGATTTTGTCTTTTTGTTTTAGATAAATATTTACAAAGATAGTTTGGGTATTTGACTCGGTTATTTGTTTTCAAGAAAAGAGTTTAGATCATCCGGAGTCAAACACCGCATACCAATTCGGTGAACTAGTTCAGTAAACCTTCCCAGTGGTAATGGTTTTGTAAACAAGTCTGCCAGTTGGTATTCAGTACCCACAAAATATAACTCTATTGTACCCTTTTCAACATGCTCCTTGATGAAATGATAAGGGAGATCAATGTGCTTAGACTTTGAATGCAGAACCGTGTTCCACGAGATTTCTATCGCACTTTTCGAGTCACAGTACATTGGAATCTTGTTGAATAATTAATCGTAGTCCATTAACTGTGTACGCATCCAAATGACTTGTGCACAACAGGCAGACATGGCTACATATTCAGCTTCTGTTGACGATAGTGATGCGCAAACCTGCTTCTTTGATTGCAAAGACATGAGTTTATCTCCAAGAAACTGCAAACCACCAGAAGTACTTTAAAAAGCTATTAGTTCAAAACCGGAATCCTTCGGATACCAGATCCCCAAGTGAATGGTTCCCTTTTCGTATCGAAGGATTCTCTTAGCCTCATTGAGGTGACGTTCAGTAGGACTGGACTGATAGCGAGAGCACATAAATACAGCAAATACAATATCCGGTCTGCTAGCGGTGAGGTACATCCGTGACCCAATAATACTTCGGTATTTTGTGGGGTCAACTGGTTTCCCATGTGGATCCGCGTCTAACTTAGTGTGTTATCCATTGGGGTATTGTAAGTATCACAATTGGTCATGCCATGTTTCTTAATTATCTCAAGAGCGTATTTGGACTGATTTAGGAAAATTCCACGGGGTGACTGATGAACTTGTAGTCCTAAGAAGAACATAAGTTCACCCATCATTGACATTTCAAAATTTTGTTTCATTAATCTGGCAAAAGCATTTGAGTACTTTTTGTTTGTTGAACCAAAAATAATGTCATCGACATATATTTGCACAATTAAAACATCTTCCCCGTGTTTTTGAATAAACAAAGTTTGATCTAATAAACCTTTAGTGAAAGAATTAGCAAGCAAGAAAGCAGTAAGTTTATCATACCATGCCCTGGGGGCTTGTTTGAGACCATAGAGAGCCTTCTTAAGTCTGTAGACATGGTTCGGGTGCTCTGGGTCTACAAATCCCTCTGGCTAACTGACGTATACCTCCTCACGCAATTGACCGTTCAGAAATGCCATTTTCACATCCATTTGATAAACGACCATGTTTTTGTGAGCAGCGTATGCCAAAAATATTCGAACAGCTTCAAGTCTAGCCACTGGTGCGAAAGATTCCTCAAAGTCAATTCTTTCCTCCTGAGTATATCCTTTAGCTACCAAGTGTGATTTGTTACGAATAACATTGCCTTCTGCGTCCAACTTGTTTTTCCAAATCCATTTTAGCCCAATGACATAAACTCCATCCGGTCGTTCAACTAGTTCCCAAACTTCAAGACGTTTGAATTGGTTGAGTTCCTCTTGCATTGACTCAATCCAGTTNGACCATAGAGAGCCTTCTTAAGTCTGTAGACATGGTTCGGGTGCTCTGGGTCTACAAATCCCTCTGGCTAACTGACGTATACCTCCTCACGCAATTGACCGTTCAGAAATGCCATTTTCACATCCATTTGATAAACGACCATGTTTTTGTGAGCAGCGTATGCCAAAAATATTCGAACAGCTTCAAGTCTAGCCACTGGTGCGAAAGATTCCTCAAAGTCAATTCTTTCCTCCTGAGTATATCCTTTAGCTACCAAGTGTGATTTGTTACGAATAACATTGCCTTCTGCGTCCAACTTGTTTTTCCAAATCCATTTTAGCCCAATGACATAAACTCCATCCGGTCGTTCAACTAGTTCCCAAACTTCAAGACGTTTGAATTGGTTGAGTTCCTCTTGCATTGACTCAATCCAGTTTTCAAGAGTGAGAGCATGCTTGATGTTTTTGGGTTCTTCATGACAAACCATTAAAGCATAAATACAGTGTTCGGCATCGGAGTGAAGTTTCTGTCTAGTCATAACTGGAGCTGTTGGATGACCAATAATATTGACGATTGGATGATCTCGATTCCAATGATGTGTTGAAGGGTGAGGGTTATGAAACTGCTGCATATTAGTTGGTTCCAAATTGCGTGTTGATGACTCAGCAATATCTGAAAGGTTCGGAGTTGGAGCAAATGGATTGAAGAACACATTTGGATCATAATTTGCAGGTTCGGGTACTTGTTGTGGATTAAGATCTTCAAGTGGGTTGTCGGTATTGGAAGCAGTTTGTTCGTCAATTGTTGGTGATTTAGACGGGGGTGCATCGGGTGTTACTGTTGTTGTAGTAACCGTTGTATCAGGTACTTGAATATAATCAGGTTGAACAAGGGAACTAGTGGATACATCTGGTGCGCGTGTCTCAAATGAATCATCGAACAAAGGAGAAAACAACGTTTCCAATTCTCTACAAGTTAGTGACAACAGTTCAGCTGAAGAATCTGGAAAGTTAAGACGGTTGGTAGCGTGTCCTAAGCTGTTTTGCTCAGAAGCCATTCCTGTGAGCTCATCGAAATTGGCATGAATAGTCTCCTAAATCTCTCTAGTACGACGGTTGTAGATTCAAAAACCTTTTGAGTTTTCACAATATCCAATGAAGATACCGACGTTAGCCTTTGCTTTGAGTTTACCAAGATCATCACGATCATTATTCGGATAGCATAGAGAACCAAATACATGAAAGTGTTGAATGTTAGGCTTTTGTTTGTGAACAATTTCATACGGTGTGACTTTATGACGTTTATTGATCATACAACGATTTTGGGTGTAACATGCAGTTGAGACGGCTTCTGCCCAAAGATAATCTGGTAGTTGAGCATTAATGATCATCGTTCGTGCGGCTTCCACTAACGTTCTGTTGCGTCTTTCGACCACTCCATTCTGTTCGGGAGTCCGTGCAATCGAAGTTTGATGTTCAATTCCCACTTTCTCAAAATAGTCATGAAGAGTTTGATTCTTGAATTCAGTTCCATTATCCGTTCTAACGATTCTGACAGTGTTGCGGAGTTGAACCTGAATTTTCGTGAGAAATGTGATAATCATTGATGGAGCTTGATCTTTGCTTCGATGAAAGTAGACCCAAGTCCATTTGGAGAATTCATCAACAATCACAAGAATATACCGTTTCCCATTAATCGTTTGTACTCACATTGGGTCACATAAATCCATATGAAGAAGTTGAAGAACTTGATCAGTACTAGGTACTTGTTTGGAACTGAGATGTGCACGTTTGCTTTTTCCTTGTTCACAAGCGGGACATAAGTGATCTTTTTCATATCTGAACCTAGGAAGACCGTCAACCAGTTTATGGCGAGCAAGATTAGTCATAGTTTTGAAGTTGAGATGAGACATGTGTTGGTGTCATAACCAGGATTTTGTCGATTCAGCCTTTGAAAGTAGACAAATGGGAGAGGAAGCGGTCATGTCGGACATTGAAATTGTATAAAGACTGTTTCCATGTGTGCCTGACATAAGATCATTTCCTTGTAAATCACGAACAAAGCATATTTTCTCCCTGAATGCAACTTCCAGATCACCATCATAAAATTGACCAACTGAGAATAGATTGTGACCGAGGCCTTCGACATAATACACACGACTAATTTCGATATTCCCACTAACATAGTCCCCATACCCCATAATTGCAGTGAAATGATCATTCCCAAATCTGACAGTACCAATGAACTTTGAGACAAAGTTTCTAAACAGTTTGAGATTGCCTGTCATGTGTTGGGAGCATCCGCTATCAACAATCCAGAGAACAATTTTCACCACCTGCATCACATAAAAGAGACGACGGTGGTACAATGGTAAGGGTGGAACCCAAAGAAGTTGTGGGTTCCGTTGGGTTAGAAGCACGCATATTAACACTTTTAAGAATCCATTTTAAGTTATGTGTCCTTTGTAGCCAACGTTGCCAATTCCAACTAGATTTTGCCTTCTTTTTATCAAATTCGCTAAGAGATGGCATGTTCCTAGAGGTATTTTTTGCAACTACTGGGTTGACTATATCATTCTTAGAAACTACACAAGGCATAAGTCCTAGCACAGATTTTGAAGCATTAGTGGGCTTAGATTTTCTGCCTGATGTACGTTTCTTAAAACGAGATAAAAGAGAATGTGCAACACATTTAGAATGATCACCAGATAACATACTATTACGACAAAACACACATGAAGCATTAACATTCAAAGCATTTAAAGGTTCATCATTCGTTACACAAAGATTAGGATTACAATTTGCCAAATCAGAATCTAAATCTAGTGCAGGATGAGTTTTATTCAAAGTCCTAGGGTGTTCTTCTACTTCAGAGGCTTATAGTGTCTCTCTTCTACGTTGCAAAATCCTATTCTTCCTTTACATACGTTTACGCTTGGATCTGCTGACGCTAGGAGTGGCAATTATTCTTGTAGAAGTGGAAGGATCCATATTAGACTTCTTAATTTGTTTTTCTACATTGGTTATGTCTAATGAGTACATTCCTGGTGCAACTACTTTAGTGTTGAAAGATTTTCCTTTTTCAAGTTCACGTATTTTCTCTTTCAACTCAATGATAATGTGCTTTTTATCTTGAATTTCACTGTTGAGCTTTCTGTTTGAATAGAGATAATTATCTCGACTCTTTTGCCAATGGTCTATAACTTCTTGCAATTCTGCAATTTCCTTTTCATATTTTGAAATTTGACTTTTTAATTCCTCATTTTCTTTTTGAAAAGTTGTGGAAGTGTTTAGACTTTGCAATTCTAGTTCGAAATCAAGACTTTGGTTTTGACACCATTCAAGCTTTTTGTTGAGTTGGAAAATCTCATTAGAAACTTTGTTTAGATCTTTCATCTTTTAATGTCTCAATTTGTTTAGATAACAACTCAATATCGTCACAGTGATCATCAACAAGCATAGAAGTACCAGATTCATAAAGAGAATTCATGACCACAGATATTATATCAGCACTAAGAACATGTTCCAAGAGTCGATCATATTCTTTTTGTAAAAATTGATTTCGACGTCTTTGCTTTGAAATTGCTTGTTCAGTTGTTGAAAAAAATCCATCATAGAAGAGACTTCTTTTTGTAGTTCCTGTTCCCAGCGGTGAGCACATAGACGCAAGTGTTGAACAAGAGGTAAAAATTATTTTTGAAACACTTCTCTTTTTTCTCTCTCATGAGGAGTAGTAATAGTAAAAACCGTTATTTGAGAGTTGCGTTCTATTGCTTGGTCTAAAAGTTCAATATCTTCCTTGAACGTGTCAAAGTACCTAAGTACGCGACAACGAATGGGAAGAGGTTGAAGTTTTTCATTTTTTGGTAAAAGACCGTTAATTTGCACCACTGGTTTAACAGGAGCTACGGGAGAAGTAACATCTTGAGGTGGAAGAATATACCATGGTTTTTCAGATTCCTATTTTTTAGGGGTAAAAATCTCATTTATGGGAGGCATTTTAGAGTAATCAAAAGGTATATTATATGTAACCTTTTCCAATTTTGATCAACTCTCTTCTTCAATATCAAGTTCTTCTTCACAATCATATACAACAGTACGCACAACCGTATCGTCAAAAAAATGGTCTGCACTATATAACTTTGGAATCTCTTAGAGTGCTACTCGTAAAAAACTTGGAGATTCGCTTCCAATAGCAAAACCGTGGCCATTGTTTGTCCGTTTAACGGAAAACTTTTGAATCGTTGTGACAGAATTGCCAGTTTTATATACAACATTTTGAAATTCTTTAAGTCAGTGTTCCAATTCAACAATCTCATCTATGTACGACTTAACTCTGTCTCTTGATTTGCGTTTATGTTCTTTGAACTCAGCTTGACAATTAGACAACTTGATCGCGGAATTCTAAGCGGTGAAGCTTGTAAACCACGGGTCGTTGTCCCAACGAGGGTTGAAATTGATCTTGTCACTCGAGTCGTGAGTTATGTGAGATGAATTGGTTTTAAAAGATGTGATTTGATTTTAGTTATACTACGAAAACTTGTTAAATCTTAAATAAAATGAAGAACGAAATTAAAGGAAATAAGTTTAACGAGATAAGAAAACATAAAATTAAGCTAAGTAAAAGAGAAATGAATTTAAACTTTAAATTATAAA
>LBNU01018252.1:149234-173068 GCA_014162995.1 Artemisia annua | reverse complement strand
AACCAACCCTGCTCGACGTTTCATTTGCTGCCAAAATCGATGGGTAAATTATCAGATACGTTTTGTTTAAAGATTATTAAGTTTAAATGTTTAATATACTACATTTTTTTTTATTTTAGAAATCGGGTTTGAGGAAATGTGATAAATGGGATTGGTATGATCCAGAGGAAGAATGTGAGTGGTACAAGATGCATTTGTTTGAGATGTATAATACTCTGAAACCCAATCAAAGGCGTGAGATTCTAATTGAAGCTAATCGTCAAAGAAGGATTGAAGAATTGGAGGCAGTGTTGAAAAATGCCTTAAAGAAAGTCAGTTTTGGGAAGTCAACACTTTGTGTTTTTGCAGTTGTGGTTTCTTTGGTACTTGCACTGAAGTAGTATAGTGTTTATTGCTAGATTGGTGAATGGTTAAGTGTTTGCTTGTAAATTTAACTGATCTTAATCTTTTGGATACTCTATATCTTATGGCAGTAATTAACCAAAATGGCACAAATTGACTACCATGTTTGAGATCTTTGTTTGACTTTTGGTATGATCCAGAGGAGGAATGTGATTGGTACAAGATGCATTTGTTTGAGATCTTTGTTTTGAATTTTGACAAAGCATCATACCATAGTCAACAAAACAAAATAACATAATAAATCAACAAACAGATAACATAATTGTTAAAATAACATTAAAATTGATAAATCAAAAAATAGATAACATTGATAAAACGGATGGAAACATTAAAGGAACATTCAAAACATAGATGATGTACAACGAATTGAAAGAAACTCTAAAGTCCCTTGAGAAATGCGTGCTTGTTGAAGAGCTTGAGCTTCGCTTCTGCCATCTTCTTCCTCAATTCCAAAAGCTTGATAACATCGGACTTTTGAAGCTTCTTCAAGAACTCCAAGCATTTGAACATCTGCACCGAGGGACGCACAAGTTCCATTTCATCCATCATCTTGTTCCTTTGAACGACAATATCAAGCAACTCTTGATATGCCACAAACAGATCTTTGGCATACTTGACATCACGCTCCGTCTCCCTAGCAAAGAACACCGTCATCTGATATGGTAACTCGGTCGAGTTAGCAGCAGCAGCAAGTTCCTCAAGAAGTGGGAATTGAGACATTCTTTTGCAAATTTGATTCAAAAAAGTTTTACTGTGTTTGTTTTACTTGGGGTATAGGCTATAAATAGGCGTGGTACGTACATGTGAAAATGTGTTTTAGGCGTGTTTTGGGTAATAAATGATGAACGTTTGGGTTACCAACATACACATCCCAAAATTTCCTAGAAACATTAATTTATTACTAGCAGCATTAACATAATTAAAGTAGATTACAAAAACTTCATTTCGTTTAACTTGATGTCTTAACTTTATTTCGTTTGTAAATAGAATTAAAGTAGCACCATTAACAATGATTCATATCATCAACATCAGGCTAAATTCAAGAAGGAAGAAAGCTAAACTTGAAGAAGATGAAACTGTCATCAGCGATGATGATCCTTTGGATCATAAGTTTAGCTTTTAGATTATATTGTTTTGATATTACATTTGTTATGTTTATCTTTTTTTTTATTTAATGAAAATGAACTGAATATGAATCGTTTTATATATTTTTGTGGCATTTTATTTTTATCTCAATGTATTTTATATGTTTTTGCAATACTCAGTTTCCACTAGGCAAACCGCATCCAATGCATCATTAGGAAGAGTGATATGCACATTAATTTATGCCTAGCAGCATTAAGTTATACCTAGCAGCATTAACTTCTGAGTTACTAGCATTCACCCAAATTCCAATCCAAACAGCTTTTTCTTTGGCTTTCCTGCAAAATGTTAGTCTAGAAACAAAGAAAACACAAGCCATAACATATGAACAATGATCACAACATCTAACCCCTCAAAATTAGATAAGTTATCAGTAATGTGTGACCATATGTATTGGTCACATATAATACCCTTATAATGTGACCATATGTAAAGTCTATAGTCACATGATCGTACTTCAACTAAATGTGACTATACACATTAGGATTTGGCAAGCAAACACACATTAAAATTTAGACACACATATTAACTTACGTGACCATATGTGTCAAACTTTCGTTCCACTTAATCATGTTTCTATGGTTTTGTGTGACCATATATGACATTTAGTCACACTCTTCAAGTGTGTGACATATATTTGTCACTCTTAAATGCATTTCGTGACTAACGCTTCAAACTAAATTTTTAGTTGTCACACATTTCAAATTCATATGTGGCTAACTATTCAGCAAAGAATAGCAGTCACGTTTATATAATGTGTGACAAACTTGACTATATAATTTAGCCACATACAAAAGTACTTCTTGTGACCATATATCTTTTTTGGTCACACTGCTCAATTGTGTGACATATATTGGGTCACATATTTATATCTATAGTGTGACTAATGTTTCGAGCTGATTTGTATCGGTCACACGTCCCGAATTAAAAGTGACTAAAATGTCAAAAAATATTTACCAGTTACCCTCTAGTCACATATATACACAAATGCGTGACAAATATTTTACGAAATGGTCACACAAGTCGGATCAAGTGTGGCTGTTTATTTAAGGCTGGTACATTTAGTCACGTAAAAATGTCACCCGTGTGACCGTTCAAAAACGACCATGTGTGACGAAAGGTCATTTTTGGCGTAGTGATGTATTGGTTGTGAGGTGATCAAAATCATAGAGATGAGACATGGTTGAAACCTATAAAAGATAAATTATCTTTAATCATCAAGAGTGTTTATTACTATTAAGATATGTGCCTAGTGTGTGTCTATATGCAAACTATGTGGAGTTGTGATAATCTTGACTCTAAATCTTAATAAGATTATCCAAACACTCCTAATTTTGCTTTTCTAAATTGCATATTTTGAAGAGTACATATTAGTTATGTAATTTGATTAATATTCATGAGATTATGTATGCATGAGAAAACGTTTTGAATTTGAATCAACAATCCGCAAAAATAATTATTTCATGATCCTAGATTTGTGAGGTTTTGGAAATTATGGAATTGGGATTTGAGTTTAAAAGATTTATGTATAATTTGTTAATCTAATGTAATGAATTGGATTCTATGCTTAGATTCTATGTTGGAATTCTAAGTTAGGAAAATTAAAATAACTTATCAAGAGATACCCAAATCCAATTTTTGTGCAAGAATAACCCTAGACTCAAGATCGAAGAGAATTAGAATAGAATAACTTACAATTGATGATAAGAGATTGATATTGATTGATTTTCTTTGAAGAAAAGTGCCTCCTACATGATTTTGAGATGTTTTAATTGAGGTTTGGGTTGTGAGGATCGTTTTTGACAGCAATGGAGGAAATTAGGAAGGTTCAAATGTGAATTGTGAGGGAAAAGAGACTGATATACGAAAATGTCAGACCCACGGTACCACAGTACCACTAAAATTAGTGGTGCCGTGTCCACTTTAGTGGTGTCGTGGTCTGCTGGGACCAATTTTTGTCCCTTTTGATTTTTGACGAACAAGTTTCGCTGACTTAGTGAGACTCTTTGACACGAGGAAAGAATTTATACCTAATAAATTCTTATAATGAGAGATGGACCGAGCTAAACTAGACAATACGGGATGACTTCGAGAGTCATTAGAGAGATGCGAGGGATGACCTTAATATTTTAAAAGAAATATTTAAATAGTCATAAGAGGGGGTTTACGGGATGTGTTCCATCATTCCTAGACCTAAACGTAAATAATTAAAATATTCTCGTTTGAGAAGTTTCGTTAGAATGTTTGCTATATTGTCTTGAGAGGGAACTTTCTCAATAGAAATGTTTCCTTTTTGGACGTTATCGCGGAGGAAGTGGTGACAAATTTCGATGTGTTTAGGACGAGAGTGTTGGATGGGATTCTTGCTCAAGTCGATGGCGCCTTTATTGTCGTACATAATCGGGATATCGTCTAAATGGATGTCATAGTCGATAAGAGCTTGCTTCATTCATAGTGCTTGTTGACATGCCTTTTCGGCGCTTACATATTCGGCTTCGATCGTGGAGATAGCAAGAGCCGTTTGTTTCTTGGAGAACCAAGAAGTTAGACAACAACCCATGAAGGTACAAACGACACTCGTACTTTTTGGATCTACATAATCTCCCGCATGATCAGAATTGGCATAGATGATAGTTTCTACGCCAGTCCCCTTGGGATAATATAATCTCAAGTGTATAGCGCCTTTAACGTATCAGAAAATACGTTTAACCGCTTCAAGGTGAGGGGTTTTGGGATCCTCTTGGAAGCGAGCACAAAGGCAGACACTAAACATGATATCAGGCCTACTTGTTGTTAGATATAATAAACTACCTATCATGCCCCTATACTTAGTGTTATCTATGGACTCACCCTCTTCATCTTTCGTGAGTTTCACTTCCGTAGACATGGGAGTTTTCATGGGCTTAGACTCTTCTAGACCAAATTTCTTAAGCATCTCTTTAATATACTTAGATTGATTAAAGAAGATACCATCTTCCATGTGTTTTATTTGTAGACCAAGGAAGAAATTTAATTCGCCCATCATGCTCATCTCAAACTCGTCGTGCATGATTTTAGAAAAATCATCGCACAATTTAGGACAAGTTGAGCCGAATATAATGTCGTCGACATATATTTGAATAATGATGAGATGTGAATCACGTTTCTTCGTGAAGAATGTGTTATCAACCATTCCCATGGTATATTCATGTTTAATCAGGAATGTCTTCAGTCTATCATACCAAGCTTTAGCAGCTTATTTAAGACCATAAAGAGCTTTCTTTAGTCTTTAAACATGATTCGGTTTTTCGAAATCAACGAATCCCGGAGGTTGTGCTACGTATACCTTCTCGTTGATAATAGCATTTAGGAATGCACTTTTCACGTCCATTTGATATAGTTTAAAATCTAAGGCACAATGAAGGCAAGGAGTATTCTAATAGATTCTAATCTAGCTACCAGTGCGTAAGTTTCATCATAATCTATACCCTCTTGTTGATTGTGACCTTGTGCTACTAATCTAGCCTTGTTTCTAGTTACGACGCCATTTTCGTCGAGTTTATGTCTAAATACCCACTTAGTTCCTATGATAGTTTGATTCTTAGGAGGAGGTACTAAATCCCAAACTTGATTTGTGGTTAATTGGTTTANTAATAGATTCTAATCTAGCTACCAGTGCGTAAGTTTCATCATAATCTATACCCTCTTGTTGATTGTGACCTTGTGCTACTAATCTAGCCTTGTTTCTAGTTACGACGCCATTTTCGTCGAGTTTATGTCTAAATACCCACTTAGTTCCTATGATAGTTTGATTCTTAGGAGGAGGTACTAAATCCCAAACTTGATTTGTGGTTAATTGGTTTAATTCTTCTTGCATAGCAAATATCCAACTTTCATCCTTAATTGCTTCACCGACGTTCTTTGGTTAAGATTCTCTATGACATTTTCTATTGGACGATTTTTGGATTCCTTAATGTTAACAACTTCGTCAACTTCGACTATTTCATCCTCAATGTCATTTTCTAGTATTTTCTCACTATAAATCTTGGTGGCTTCTTCCTCGTCAAGATCATCATCCACCAAGGGTGATGTTTTCGTGGGAGGAGGACTTTCATTGAATGTCACGTTAAGTGATTCTTCGACTTTCATAGTCTCCTTGTTTAGAACTACATAGGCTTTACTATTTTGGGAGTAACCTAGGAAGACACCTTCGTAAGACTTTGGGTCAAACTTGGTGAGGTAGTCTTTGGTGTTGAGAATGAAGCATTTGCATCAAGATACTCTCAAGTAGTCTAGTGTAGGTTTTCTTCCTTTCAAGATTTCGTATGGTGGTTTTCCTAATATCGGTCTAATCAATATCCTATAAAGTATACAAAGTTGAGGTGTCTATGGCATTACACCAAAACTTTTGCGGAATAGATTGTTCATTGAGCATTGTTCTACTCATCTCTTGTAAAGTACGATTTTTCTGCTCAACTACCCCATTTGATTGTGGAGTGCGTGGAGCTGAGAAATTATGAATAATACCATTAGCATCACAATAAACTCCAAATTGCACTTCATTGTCAAATTCTTGACCATGATCCGTCCTAATCGACACAATCTTGCAATCTAATCGATTTTGGACCTTTTTACTAAAGATTACAAATTCTTCGTAATCTTGTGTCTTATTCTTAAGAAATCTAGTCCAAGTGTATCTAGAGTAATCAGCTACTATCACTAATGTGTAGTAATTTCCTCCGTAGCTCCGTACGGCGGATGGACCGAATAAGTCCATGTGAAGGAGTTCTAGGCATCTAGTGGTAGAAACTATATTCTTTGCCTTGTGGCTTGAGTGAGCTTGTTTACCAACTTTACAAGCATCACAAAAATGTGTATGTACCTTAAGTTTAGGAAGATCTCTAACCAATTCTTTTGATGCCAATGATTGTGTTAGACGCATATTGGCATGTCCTAGTCTCCTATGCCATAACGTGGAATGGTCATCTATAGTTGCTAGGCAAATTTTATCTTGAGGTGCATTTCCTATCTTCATAACGAATAGACCATTTTTCCTAACTCCTTTGCCTATGGTCTTGCCATACTTAGTTATCTTAGTACTTGATGCGTGGGTTTTGCAACCTTTGCACTTAGGTTTTACCTCTCAAGGGATCTTGAGAAGCTTACAACCCTCACCAGGCAGTGTACCTGACCGATGTAGTATAGTGAAGTGGCAAGTACCGGGGGATTGATCATTCTCTCGGGGATAGTGTCGTTAGGCTTGAAAAGCTACTCTAATTAGGTCTAAGGGTTGAGGGATGATTCTTTTTGTATTTTTATATTTTATGAAAGCAAGTAAAAATCTCGGGTTTTGGAAGAGTGGCCGGAATTAGTTGCTAGTCAACTAACCAAAATATCTACTATTGCAATTAAAATAAAATATCAAGAAAAAATAAATTGGTTGTGAAACTTATATGAGAGAAAAATGTGTTTACTTAGATTTCCTTACTCCCTAGCTATATTTTACAGGTTAATTGGTTTGTTGTAATTGTGTGGATGACGGGTTGTATTCCATTAAACCATTCGTAGGGCCGTGTATGATCTTCCCTAACTCTATAAGCTCCTACTTCACTCCTATGTCGAGCCGACTTAAAGCTCCTAACATGGGATCACTAGAATTCGCTTATGCGTTAAATACAACCATATAATCGTAGTACACATCCGATTCATGTTTCTTAAAACGTTCAAGCAAGTTACCGTATAGGAGGTTAGCCAGTTTTCTTAAGCCTAACATCGACTTCACCCACCTACAACAATCACAAACAAACCAACAACATGTAATCGATAGCTAGGTTTCATTAGATCCAAGCAAACACAAGAAAAACCTAGCCTAATATGTTAATTGAAAGACAAGAATACGATATTATCAAACAACACATAGACATATTGATTGATTTGGAAGAAGACTTATCTTTAATTGAACATCAAGGTCTCAATGGTGAAAAACCCCTGAAAATACAGTAAAATACGAGCTAGGGTTTATCCCTAGGGTTCTCCCAAAAGTTGCACACTAATGAATGAAAATTAGACGAATATATATAGATTTTACAATCTGACGGCGTCACATTATAGAGTATGACGCTATCACCTCGCTGCCAAAACTCTTCTCGGATTGCTTAGATCCACTTCTGATGTCGTCCCCCTTTTAAGTCTTCTGGGCCGTCACCCTTTACGCTATAACGTGACGGCCTACATACATTTACACGTGACGCCGTCACGTATAATTCCTCCAAAATCTTCCTGGGGCGTCTAGTGCAAAAATCATCCACCTTGTTGACAAAGAGTACGTGATGATGTCCCCTTGTAAAGCGTGACGCCGTCAGGTACTGTTTCTAGCATAATTTGAGACTTTGTCGTTTTCTTCACTTTTATGCTCCAAAAATGTCCAAAATGCTTCCTTTTTTCCAGATTTCCTCTCCAAAGTACCTAGAATGACAAAAGGAACAATTTAAGGCGATATTTGATCAAATAATTATGAATTAGGGCTTAAATGACCCCCTAAAAGCGTAACACTTTTCGCCTCATCAAATACCCTTACACTTGAGATTTGCTTGTCCTCAAGCAAATGCGCTTTTATTCCAATCAATATATGAGCTAGGGGTCATTTAACACTAATATAAAAGTAATTACAACAAATAGTTATTCAACCCTAGTCATAACAAGCATGGGAATCATACACTAGCACCTCACAAATAGTGTTTGGACACTCTCATCTCTCGGGTGTTATAAACCTATATAACTAAATGGAAATGGAAGAAATATCACTCACTACCCGTCGTAGCAAATAGATTACCATAGGCTTGGGAAAGGATCAAAAACCTCCTCCACTAGGCGTAAGCACCTAAGATACACTATCAAAGAGGGCTTTACAAAGGGTTATAATGTTAGGTGTAGGGATATGATAAACACGGTTTTGTTGGAATAAAGGGTATATTTAGTGGTGGCGAGTTAATTATCTTGATCAAATACATGCACAATGTGCCGTTGCTAAGCCAAGACTCGATTCGACTTAAGCTAATAAGAAAATAACATAAACATAAATAAAGATAGAATGAAACGGGATGGTAGTCCGTATGTTTTTTCTACTTTTCTTTTTCCAATTTTTTTTCGTTTTTCTTGTTTTTCGATTTTTTTTTTGCATGCACTCTTACCCTACCATCCAAAATAATACATCATAAGGGCCTCGGTTCTCCCCTTACGCTTGAAATTTTACATACTTTACAATAAACTATTCTAATGACACGAATTAAGATAATTGAAAAACTTGGAGTACTCTAAAATATTAACGCACATATGGGGGTAATAATTGACTTCTTCCCCATTAATCCATTACATTAGTACTTTACCCATGAGTCCCAATAGTCCCAAAACAATATGTACAAGGATATGACTCGACTTAGCAACCATGTAATCAATAAGACAATTAACTAAGGGTTTAAACAAATGTTGTCACAATAATGCACTAAAGATGAGTGCATACAAGGTAGGCTAAGGTGATTTAAGTGTACCTTTTGGGGTGGATTGTAAACAAATTCTTCCTTAAAGTAAAATGCTTAAAGTTAGAAACGAAAAGTTAGGCACTGAGGGGTGTACTAGGGGTATCGTGTACTAAAAATGAGTACATCGCAAAAGTGTGGGAGAATTACTTGACCAATGAAGTCAATGTAATTTTAATGCGGGTGTAAAACATGGGTTATCCTAATGCCTCTTATCATGTTGTAAATCTAACTACACGAATGTAGTCTCACTTGTGGATTTGGGATGGTCACTAACGCAAGTTCTAGAATCTATAAGCTACTGGTACACACACAAGCACCAACAATGAATGCTTTTCCTAACAATTCTAGGGGTGAACATCACATATTTGAGGGAAATTTTTTTTGAGTGGTACGGTTTTTTGTGCTAGTAATACAATTCCCTGTCCATGAGACGCTTGTTAAGATCTAAGTTTCACTCCTACATGTTGTAAAAAAATTTAAATTTGGCACTAAAATTGCCCTAGCAAATATTTCTCTCATTTTTATTACACATCTACCATTAAACAAAACAAAAATCAAGCGTAATAGCATTTTCTAAGGTGTTTTCATTTACCCCCCTTACACTTAAACCTAACATTGTCCCCAATGTTCACATAAAAGATTTAAAAGTAGAAAATGAAAGAATGAAACAAATACTCCCCTGATTCGTTTGATGTGGATCGTGTGGTAACATGGTTAGATCTTCTTCCAAGATGATGTAAAAAGCTCCAAGATCAAAGCGACGCCAAAAGCTTGATGTCATGAACTTGATTCCATGTTCATCTTCTTATCCAATATAACCTTTTAAACCTGAGAAAACAATCCAGGCAAACCTTGCATAAAATCGGCGGCAAAATCTATATAAGGATATAATGCTTGTGGAATGAAAGTTTTGCAAATTCCTGGAATTAAAGATGCAGTAATTTTTATAATCCGGCAGAAAAACTAAATTTTAAAACTTTTTTTTTGGAATCAGTACCTGACGCCATCACGTTTTAAATCCTGACGCCGTCAGAATTGATCTGACAGAATCCTTATGTTTATTTTCCAGAAAATTTATGGATAAACAATTACCTTACTTCATGGAATCCTGTGAAATTTCATTATGACTCGATACAAGCATTTGACTCGAACAAATACTAATATGTATGTTTATTTTATATCGCTACAATTCATGTTCAATTCGTTCTTATAAACAAATTTAGATTTCCCTTACACTTATCGTTTGCAAAATACCTTTATATGTAGTTAAGATGAAGTTAAAAACAAAATAAAGCAGTTTCAAAATTTTAATTTGAAGCATGAATCAATAACATTAAAAATAAAACATACATAGGGAAACAAATAAATTTAAATAAACAAACACACAAAACAAATAAAGCTTGGGTTGCCTCCCAAGAAGCGCTTTTTTTTATTAACGAGTCTTGTAGCTAGACTCAAAGTCACTCTCTATTACGTGACCTCATCGCGTGATATGACGTACCCTTTGTAGAGATAGTCCTTGCCATCATGGGGGTAGTGCTTTAACCGTTCTACATTTGCAGTCACTTCTCCTCCTCTTTTGCTGCTCAAGGTTACCACCTCATCCCGTCCTCGGCTTTTGATTATGAATGGTCCATACCACTAGGGACTTGGTTTGTCGGGGGGTACTTTTATTTCTTAAAGTTGCAGGAGCACTAAGTCCCCTACTGTAAACTTCATAGGGTTCTTGTCCTGCTTATAACTTCCATTAGAGTCGTTATCTCCATCCTTACCTTCTCTAGCCTCAGTTTCTTTGTAATTCTTAATCCTTGTCTCCCATGCAAGGATTTTCTCTCCAACATGACCACGAGGCGTGTTGAAGTCTGCTTTAATCTTCTTTTGTAGCATGATTTCCTTTAAATAGCGATGGATTGTTGGGAAGCTAATCGTTTTCTTTCCCTCTTTAATCCGGATGGTGCTACTTTCGTAATCGATTTGTGCCTTAGCCGTAGCGAGGAAGGGTGCCCCAAGAATGATCGGCATATTCACTTCATCTCTATCAACGATCATGAAGTCGACTGGATACATGAATCGGGCGACGTTGACTAACACATCTTCTATTACTCCTTGTGGGTATTCATAAGAATGTTTCGCGAATGAGAGCTTGGTGTGGATGATGGAAGGTGGCTTGTCAGTTAACTGAACATAGATGGACAAAAGTATTAAACTCACGTTGGAACCTTGGTCAGCCACTGCATCCAGTTACTTGAGCTTACCTATGCCGCATGGTACTTCGAAGACCCCATGAAATTCTTGCTTAGCGACTATCTTTTGTTTCATGAGGCTCCCGTACAATTGTCCCCCAGGTATCACTTCTGCTTCATCATCCGGTGTTGTCTTCTTAGGCTTCTTTTCCGGAAGATGAATACGTCGATAATTTCTTATCCAATCGTTTATCGTTTCCTTGTTTATCTCATGCTTTAAGTAGTGCTTTACTTGTTGTGATTTTGGTGGCTCTTCTATTGGGAGCTCATTAGGAGGTGTCTCCTCTCTCCTGTCAAAACTGCACTTGATAGTTTCAGTGTTTCCACCACCATGTGGGACGAGGTCAATTTTGTTACATTCCTTAGTTATCAACTCCGCCCTTTCCCTTTCTTTATTGTTGCCCCTGTGGACGATGGAAACGGTATTAACCAATTTGGTGTTGGGGTTATTGATGTCCCTTCGCATCAACACCTTCTCGGGGGATTTTGTTTTTGTGTATTCTTTCAAAAGATTCATCATCTCGGCCATTTTCTCTTGCATTTCGTCGCTCTGCCTATAAATGGCCTCTTCGAATTTTGCTAGCCGTTCGGAATGTGTTGACATATATTCTCTCATTCGATTTCGAACTCTGGACTAAGCACCTGGGGAGGTTGGTAGGTTGAGCATGTTTATAGAAAGGTTCAACACTCTCCCTACGAGGTGATTCAGATAATGGTGTCAGCTTCGTGTCAGAGATGGAGATGACTGCTGCTCGTTGTGGACTTAGGCATCTCTTTTTCCTTTCGGATAGGTCGTCAACCATTTTCTCAAGTGCGTCAAGGCTTTTTTTCGGAAAGTCTAGTGGCATCAGCCGATTTCACAATACGAGAGGTCTCCCATACCTCCTTATTGTAGAGTGCAAGCTCGTCGATGATTTCCCATGATTCCTTGGCATTTCTGTCACCTAATCTGCCCCCGACGGCTCGATCGATGAGACGATTGGTGTGGTAATTAACGTGGTCATAGAATATTTGGATNGGCATCAGCCGATTTCACAATACGAGAGGTCTCCCATACCTCCTTATTGTAGAGTGCAAGCTCGTCGATGATTTCCCATGATTCCTTGGCATTTCTGTCACCTAATCTGCCCCCGACGGCTCGATCGATGAGACGATTGGTGTGGTAATTAACGTGGTCATAGAATATTTGGATTTGGAGCCAAAGATTTATACCGTGGTGAGGGACTCTTTGAAGCATATCTTTGAATCGGGTCCACGCCTTATAGAGGGTTTAGCCTTGAAGTTGCTCGAACGTAAGGATGTCACTCCTTAACTTGGTAGTTCTCCCTGGTGGGAAGAAGTGAGCAAGGAAGAGAGTGGTGAGGGCATCCCAAGAGGTGATGGATCCTGCTGGTCGACGTTCTAGCCATTGACTAGCTTGGTCCCACAGATCTTATCATAATCATGGTTACCTATTTACGTTGTTAGCCAAGCTTTATTTGTTTTGTGTGATTGTTTATTTGATTTTATTTGTTTCCGTATGTATGCTTTATTTTTATTGTTAATAATTCATGTTTAAAATTAAAATTGTGAAAATGCTTTATTTTGTTTTTAACTTCGTCTTAACTACATATAAATGTATTTTGCAAAAGATAAGTGTAAGGGAAATCTAAATTTGTTTATAAAGAACGAATTGAACTTGAATTGTAGCAATATAAAATAAACATACATATTAGTATTTGTTCGAGTCAAATGCTTGTATCGAGTCATAATGAAATTTTGCAAGATTCCAGGAAATAAGGTAATTGTTTTTCCAGACGGCGTCAGGTACTGATTCCAGAAAACGTTTTTAAAATTTAGTTTTTCTGCCGGATTATAAAAATTAGTGCATCTTTAATTCCAGGTGATAAGGCGAAAAGTGTACCGCTTTTCGGGGGTCATTTATGCCCTAAATCGTATTTATTTGATCAAATATTGCCCTAAATCGTTCCTTTTGTCATTTTAGGTACTTTGGAGAAGAAATCTGAAGAAGGAAGCATTTTGGACATTTTTGAGCATAAAAGTGAAGAAATCGACAAAGTGCCAAATCTGTTGGAATAGTACCCTTGACGGCGTCAAGAGGCCATCACGAGGCCATCACAGCTTGACGGGTCAGAATGGAAATTTGGGAATTAAAGGGTGACGACATCAAGATGGCCATCAGGAAACCCTAGCACGGCGTCAAGGGTGACGGCCCAGAAGACTTTAAAGGGCGCCAGAAGTGGATCTGAGCATTCCGAGAAGAGTTTTGGCGGCGAGGTGACGGCGTCACACTCTATAACGTTATGCCGTCAGATTGTAAAATCTATATATATTCGTCTAATTTTCATTCATTTGGGTGCAACTTTTGGGAGAACCCTAGGGATAAACCCTAGCTCGTATTTTACTATATTTTTTAAGGAATTTTCACCCTTGAGACCTTGATGCTTAATTAAAGGTAAGTTTTCTTCTAAATCAATCAATATGTCTATGTGTTGTTTGATTATATCTTATGCTTGTCTTTCAGTTAACATGCTAGGCTAGGTTTTTCTTGTGTTTGCTTGGATCTAATGAAACCTAGCTATTTATTACATGTTGTTGGTTTGTTTGTGATTGTTGTGGGTGGGTGAAGTCGATGTTAGGCTTAAGAAAACTGGCTAACCTCCTATATGGTAACTTGCTTGAACGTCTTAAGAAACATGAATCAGATGTGTACTACGATTATATTGTTGTATTTAATGCATAAGCGAATTCTAGTGAACCCATGTTAGGAGCTTTAAGTCGGCTCGACATAGGAGTGAAGTAGGAGCTTATAGAGTTAGGGAAGATCGTACACGGCCCTACGAATGGTTTAAAGGAATACAACCCGTCATCCACACAATTACAACAAACCAATTAACCGGTAAAAGATAGATAGGGAGTAAGGAAATCTAAGTAACACATTTTTCTCTCATATAAGTTTCACAACCAATTTAGTTTTTCTTGTTAATTTATTTTAATTGCAATAGTAGATATTTGGGTTAGTTGACTAGCAACTAATTCCGCCCACTCTTCCAAAACCCGAGATTTTTACTTGCTTTTATAAAATATAAAAATACAAAAAGAATCATCCCTCAACCCTTAGACAAAATTTGAGTAGCTTTTCAAGCCTAACGACACTATTTCCCGAGTAGCTTTTCAAGCCTAACGACACTATTCCCCGAGAGAACGATCAATCCCCCGGTACTTGCCACTTCAGTATACTACATCGGTCAGGTACACTGCCTGGTGGGGGTTGTAAGCTTTTCAAGATCCCTTGAGAGGTAAAACCTATGTGCAAAGGTTGCAATACCCACGCATCATGTGCTAAATAGGACATAACAAGCTTTAGATACATAGGTTTAACACCAAAAAGTCAAAATTTGTTCATGATCCTTATGCAGTTTAACTGTTGGGATTTTAGAAATCAGTAATCTTCAAATCAGCTTATATCTTAATGAGTTTGCTTATTCTAGTCTCCATTTAGGCTAAAACAACAACTTAAACCATCCAGGAGCATTAGAATATCAGTTAAGTCCAATTGTTTAAAAAATTTAAAAAAAGTCAAATTACATGACTGTTGATATGGGACAGATTTCAAGTGAACACATAGGGCTTAATATTGTTTGAAAGTGCATGAAAATTGTTGTTTTGTATACTCAGGTAGCCTGTTTTTCAATATCAAAAAGAAAATTGTAGATTGGAATCCATTTAGCCATTTAAAACCAATCGTGAAGTTGCCCAGTTGAGACTCATTTGCCTTGCTCCAGTATTTGCAGTTTGACCCATTTTTCATTACCTAATTTCTTGCTCATATGTTGATCACTTTTGTTGATTATTATTGTTTTGGATAGCCACTTAGGTTAACTTGTTAGATTTACCTTTTGTTGCCCTTTCTTTGCTTATTTGCATGTTTATTTGCGCCCCAAACCTGCTTTTAACACCCCCATTTTCAGGTTTGCAGCGGAAAAGGACATGGGGTGCTATACATCGATCACATAGTACAAGTATAGTAAACAACTTTAAAACAAAGTCGTATTTAAAACATCCCATTCGATAATTTATCAGAGTTGAGGTCCCAAAAGTTTAACATAAGTTTAGAAATACACAAATTTAATAGTATAAGTCATTATCGAATGAAAATTTTATTAAACATGAGCCATCAAGTAGATATCCATTTCTTTGCGCCGCCCATCAAAGCTTAAGCCACTTACGGACCTGAGAAAATACATGCTAAAAAGTCAACACAAAGGTTGAGTGAATTCATAGAGTTTACTAAGTGATCAGTTGAATACAATATTTCAAGTTTAAAATACGATGAGCTACGTTGTTATACGCCCATAATTAAGTTGACATGTAACAAATACAAGTCGGGAAATAAGATTTATAGCATTGAGCTCATGAAACCGAACCTTAACCTAGATTTAATAATTGCCCCGGTAGGGTAATATTTGCCATTTACCACATATTTCTCAATATTATGTGACCGTTGAAAGATGGGCCGCTACCCATTCGGCCAGGCTGGTTAATGCCCAATATGCATATTCATAATAGTAGCGTTCACACAATTAACGGTTCATGATGGGGACTTAATTGGCAAGAGATACTCAATGTCAGATGTCTATAAATCATGTAATCGGGTTTAGCATACCAAAAACTACTTGTATTCCGTTTGTAAAACAAGCATGTATCCCCCTCGCGAGGTTTATAAACAATTTAAATGAGTAAAAGCGAGGCTATGAACTCACCTGGATAAAGAAAATAGCACGAAACGAGCAAGTGAAGAAACTAGCCGCGAAAGCTTTACGATGAACCTAAATAGACATATGCTTGTCTTAGGTTTTTGAAAATAAACATTGATGCAATATGGCTATATATTATATAAATTATGATCTTAATTATGCTTGGTACATAATTTCTAAACAATTGACAAGTTTTATTAGGTGGTTCAAAATAAAACTTAAGTGTCCATTTGTATAAGTGTTACCCTTTTATACTTTTTACTAACAAGCTGATGGAATTTTTATTAACTTGTACATGTATACAATTTCGCCATTTGCAAACCGTAAGTCCAAAAATTAAGTTTCTTATATCCCCGGAAAGGTATTAATCTGTACTAACAAGTTTTGTGGGTCCCACGAATCTAAAAATTACACAACATCAGTAAAACTATCAATTTACCCAATATATCCAGTCCATCAGCTTTCAAAATTATAACAGTCCCACAAAAGTTGCGATAACTAGAGTTCTATAAGTCCAATTAATTCCCCGTTTGCGGCCATGTTTAAGTTAAGATATTACCTACATTTCATAAAACTGGGCCAAGTAGTGAAAATAAACATATCACTGAGATTTTTACCATTTAAATCTGCAACTCAGAATCTGGCATGTTACACGAAAATATTTCTAGTTTAATCATCGTAATGAGTTATCCGATGAAATACCCGTCAAAATGACCACAAGACATAGGGCTACAACTACATATTTATAGTTTAGGTCAAATGTTTACTGATTAAATCAGTTTATTCCATTTCTACCCCTAGTCCAGATTCACAGTTTGCATGTTTAGTCCTTTAGTGATTTTTTTAGTGATCTAGCTTATGTACCAAGCCTAACCAAGCAACATAACTTATATAATATACAAATACATCAAGTAATAATATTTATACAGGAATGAAAATAAAAATGAAGTGAAAAGAGAGTGATTGGTTCCTTACAAAGAGTTGATGAACAAGAAAAGATCAAGAAACAAGGATCCCTACACCTAATTTACCAATAACACTTGCACCCTTCTTTTTACCCAAGTCAACACAACCTTAGATCATCAAAACCATTTAAAAACCTTTAAAACCTCAGCCTTTAAGCCCTTGAATAACCTTTAAAAATGACATGCAATCTCAGCCCATAAACACCCTAGAAAGATGAGGATTGATGGAGTTTAAGATGGAAATCAACCAAGATGATGACTAGAGCAACAAGGCCTTCAATCTTTATGCAAGAACAAGTGAATTTTTAAGATTAAATGGTGATTTTTGTGTTTGTTTGGTCGTTCATGAGGACAAGAGAGAAGAAAAATGGATGTTTTTCTTGTTGTGTTATAAGNAAAAAAAAAAAAAAAAAAAAAAAAAAAAAAAAAAAAAAAAAAAAAAAAAAAAAGAATAGTTAAATAATAAAAATATTATAATTAGTGACATGAAATTTACGAAATGTCACACTGCTCATTTGGACTGCTGCTGCTGTATGCACCAGTACAAACGTTGAGTTTCTTTGATATTTAGATCCTGCTTGTTTAAGCTTATAAGTTTGTTGTTTTTAAGCTGATTTGTGTTGTTTGTAATTGTGATTACCTATGTTTGCCTTGACCATGCTTATTTGCTTATTGTGTTAACTGCTCGTCTCAAAAAGCTCACTTAGAACATAAAACTCTCCACTGTTGGTATTTTAAGCTTGCATAAGCTCGTTAAAAACTTTTCAGTAAAAACTTCTCCATAAAAGTTGTTTAGTTTTGTGGTTAAAAAGTTTTTGCAAAAAGAAAAAGTGAAAAATAAAATGAATTTGCAAAAAGCCAAGAGGCAGGCTCGAACCTGAGACCTCTTGGCTCATTCAGAAACACAACCACACTGCACTACCAACGCGCCCTTGGGTCTTTTTCATTAACACTTTGCAAGATTTATTATATAGCCCTTGTTTGATAGTTTTGCTTATTTAAACCTATTCAGCTTAATCTGCTTATTCTAGCTTATTTTTGTACTAAGCCCCCCCCCCCCCACACACTTTNCCCCCCCCCACACACTTTTTATATTTTTCTTAGGACCATTTTCACTTGTAGGATTTGTTATAAAAGTTTCGGATTTTTAGAATAATATTAATATTTATTAGAATTAAATTAGTGATAAATAGTTTTTAAATCATAATAAATAGAATTCTAATTGAAATTTTAATTTTATTTTTTATAAAAATTTCTTTTGTCATCTAGGTCGTAGGAAAATTATTTATGAGCCCGTAGGATTAGTATAGCTTAATAGTCACTTTTATTTTTGCGCATTGACGTTACCTTTAATTAACACGCGCGTTTTAGATTTTGTTGCTTAGCATAATTGCTTTACAATACCAAATAATCTCTCAACATCCTTACAAGGATTTTAATCATGAATCTTACACGATATAAGCTATTCACACCTCATTGGGACACGACCCGGGTGATCACTTGCCCGGTATCACATATATATACATATATTGTATTCACGAGTTTCGCAAGTCGCCTTTTCACAAAGGTTGATTAGTGAATTCCCCTCACGTGTACTTTGTGTGTGTGTGTCACTTATTTACAAAATGAAATTAAAGAATTAATTAATTGTCAAAGGGTAAAACTATCCTTTAGTTGCTTTTGTAGATATCAAACAAATAATAAATACATTTTTTTAAAATGTTCACTTTTTATCGGTGGACAATAATTTGGAGACAGAAGTAGTATATTGTAAGATAGTGATACGAAATAGTTGGGTCATATTATAATGGCAAAAGTTTAATATATATCTCTTATGTGTTACAAATTTAATGAACCAATCATGGTCGTTCATTTTTTGACCTACATGGATAATTTACTGTGTCTAAATTAGACATCTATTAGAACATATGTCAATATGGTAACAAGACAACTTCAATATTTATGGATTATTGGAATGACATTAATACATGAAGTGATATAATACTACTTCAATAATTATGTATTCTTAGAATGACATAAATAACTGAGTAGTAAGTTAACTTGAAAATATGATTGAAACCAAATGATGGTGTTCATGATTACTTTAGTTATACATGTTTTTACTTTATTGTATAGTTATAAACATGAAGTCTTTATGCAAGGCTTAGTATAATGTAAAGTAAGACGTTAGCTTGTTATGTTTTTTAATTAAGACATATACAAGAAGTCATTGAATTGATCAATGATTAATGACGTGTAATGGGATTATAACGGTTTATGTCTTCTTATAGAGACATGAACAAGAATTAACTTGATTAATAAGTACTTGGGTTATAAAGCATGCAAAGAGGCTTGGAAATTCTATTTCATCATTAAGTTGATTTAGTTGGTAAATAGAAAAGCTAAAAGATAAGTTTATCTTTCATATTGATAGAGTGTCTGACAATATGAGTCCTAATGATATACCACAAGTTAATGGTGTGTTCAGTTAGGAGAATCAAACTTTATCGGTATTGTTTGATTAAAGATAACTATAACTTCTTTTCTTCCAGAAGTTATCAAGGTTAGAAATTGAGTATGGATTGAATATACTCAATTAGACTCCTAGAAGATTAATAAGACGTTATGAAATGTGATGAATCATATTAAGTCTTAAAATTGAAGTTCAGAATTTGTTAAGATACTTATGTGAAAGTTATTAACAAAGCATGTCAGAAACTGTCAATGTCTATTTGTAATATCCTAAAAGAGAAAAATTGGATTGTTGCTCTAATTGCTAAGTATTTATAGATGGTCTATATGTTACTAAAGGAAAGTGGGAGTTTATTGCAAAAATACATAATCTTCTAATAACACACTAGTAAAAATCATGATGAGGCTTAACATGTAAATGATACACCTCAACAGATGATGGAATTATCATTCATAGGTCCACTTGGATATCTCAGATAATTGGTTATATGCTTGGAATTATATGATGAAGTATTACCAAATAATGGATTGGGTAAACTACTCACACTATGAATGTTATAGATGTTGTTCATAAAGATATTCAAATTTTACAAATTTTGTTTATCTTAATTCTTAATTGTTAGAGAATCATGATGAGTTTATTCAAAGATAATGTAAACCTAGTGGTTTAAATCTTTGTTTAAAACTCATATGGACAAAATTGGACACAAATCTTAATGTATATCTTATGACAAGATTATTAATCATACTTAAGCAATTAGCTATGATTGAATACTCTTTCCTAAGAACATTAAAGATACAAAGATGGTAATTGTCATATTTATATGAATATGAAATTTGACAATGAATATCAAAAACTCTTTCTTGAATGATTACTTGAGCGAGGACGATATGTAATAAAAAGGAGTTTATGAATTCAAGTAAATCTTTGGAAGTGTACAAAGTGCAATAATCCATGAATGGATAAATGCATGCATCTATGAGATTACTCTTATGTTTAATTATTAAATCCATTTTTTGATTTCTAATTGAAATAAGATAATTTCTAAGTATTCCTAAAAGCTAGTGGGAGTATTATGTTTATTTTCTTAAATCATATATGTTGTATAACATATAAAAAGTAACATTCCATATAAGTAAAATGTTAAGTCTTAGTTTGGAATAAAACTTTACTTTAAAGATTTAGGAAATAAAACATACAACCTTGGAATATATGTTTATTATAAGCATAAGCGGTAAATAAATCTAATCAAAAGATATTTGATAGATTGTGTAATAGATAATCTAATGGAATATGTTTGAACTTAGAATATTGATCCTCAACCTGGAATTGCTCCTAATTCTAAGTATAAACAACATGACAAATTGTTGCGTAATTGTTATAGCCGACAATAAATCTTGAAAGATTGGAAGGCACCAAGCATTACACAATGGATATTAAGTTTACGGGATTTTAAATAGCATATTGTGGTTTGTAAACAATGATGTTGGTTTAATTGAGATGACACTCAATACTAGTCATGGTAGGATTTTATCCTTATAGCCATATGAACTAGTTGCATTATACATTAAAGAATTAGAATGCTATAAACTTTAAAGTGTTTGAAAGTTTGATTGTCATAAATTGGTGGTTGATGATATCACACCATTTATGAAATATTGTGTGACTATATCAAAATAGTTGGATGCTCACATACAAGAACTTCAATAATTGAATTCTTGAAATTAGTATTTTCAAAATTATGATAGATCAAAGTTAGTTGAATAATGCCTTGTCAACAAGTATGATTGTCATTACTTGAGGCATAATTGTTAACAAGTTATTACTTGAGTCAAAATTCATTAACTAAAATTATCATGCATTGATCTATTTAGTATTTGGATAAAGGGCATTAAGCAATTATTATTTATAATGAATTAAAGTACTTAGTACATTTGTTTTCATTAATAATAAATTGTATCCTAAATTTGCATGTTTAAATCCATGAATAACTTATGTTATTCTAAACTGTCCGTTGTCAATTAATGATATGGGAATATCATTAAACTAAGACAAATCTGAGTATTGGTTAGAATATACATGAAAGTATATTGATGCGTTGTCATACCAATTTCACATGGTATTCAATGAATTGAATATAGGACTTATCCCAACTACATGATTTTACTTTATGGATCTTGTCAATAAGTAAATCATGAATTTAGTTATCCTCAAACTTGAGATACCAGATAAGTGTCATGGATGTAGTGCATTCCTGTGAAGCAATCTACCGCTATCCGTAACTGGTAGTTATAAGGGTTGTTTTCAGAAGTGTTACAAAGTCCATGGGTTAGTCTTGTAGTCAAGAAAGAATTTGTTCCTTCAAATTCGTTTTGAAGTTTAATACTGTTGGGCCCCTCGTAGGGTTGACAAGATATATGCGTGCGCACGCCCAAAATCTATCTGGAATACGTTCAGATGTTTTGGTAATCTTGCTCAATCATAAACAACGAGAAACATAATTGTTAATAAAAGAATGACTGAGATCCATATCTTTATTAACGTGGTATTAGAAACAAAAGGATAATAATAATAATGATGAATCATTAAAGGTTTTTCCAGGAGACCTCCCTCGAGTTGATTTAGGGGCATTGGCGTGTTTCTAGACGCTAACCAATGTCATTACACTATTAATAGATATCCAAGTGGGAGCTGTTAGAGTTTGTGGATAAATATTAATAAGTATATGTCTAATATCGAACTCGAGACCACGGGATTGCACACTTTACGTATCAGAATTTAAGTTTAATAATTTAATATAAAAAGTTATATTTAATTATTAATTACACAAAACAAATAAAGATCTAGAACCATGGATAAGGACCATGGATAAAAATAGAGAACAAGAAAGATCTAGAACCCAAGCCCTAACTTGTTCTCTAAGTTTTGTATCCTATAAAAGCAAAGTTAATGGTTTATTTTTTGGGGATTACATACACACGTTAAAATCAAAAAACTTAAGCCACACTTCTTTGTTTCTTTGTAACTGTCGACATGTAAGTTCACAGTAGATTCGTATACATTCATGTCTTTGTTTTCTTTTCTTTGTTTCATGTGACGCGACAACAATACATAAAGGGTTTTGATGTTTTGTTTTTCGTTAGTCGAATGTTTTGTTTTTTCTTAAAACAAAAGTGTTTTGTGTAATATTTAAAACTAGCATTACTTTAATTCGATTGATTGTATCTTGGATCGATTAACAAAATGGTAAGGGGTTGATCATTGATCCATATAAAACCCTAATTAGGGTTCTTCAATTGTTCAAGAATCAAGAATTGCATACGGTACGTTTTCTTTATGTTTTAGTTAACATTTATATGTTATACTTGATCCTATGCTTCCGCATATTGTGACTACTTGATTTATTTAATATTATGATTGTCATGGTATATTAATTCTAACAACATATATCTATATATATGCTTATTTATAACAATCACTGATATGTGCCTTTTTACACATATCTTTGACTCCATTTTACGAGCCAAAACGACCAAAAACACTCGGAAATGACCAAATAATGTTACAAATATCCTTGGAGTGTGTTTTTGTGTATTTCAGGTACAAAGGATTGAAAACAGAGCGAAAACAAGCATTTTTGGAATCGGCTCGATAACAGCTATGCATTATGGATTTTTGTGACGGAGTCAAAGTGAACCCTCGGATACAGTTTTGGAAAGAGATAGGAAAACCGAACCCGAAACCAAATTTTATGGGCCGACCCGACCCCACTTAATAGGCCAAGTCAGCCCATAATCAAAACCATACCAAATCCAATACTTTACCTAAACTAAATCCAATACTAAAACCAAATCCAGGCCCAACCAGTTACCAGCCCAATACCCAAACCCTTTTTACGTTTATTAATAAAACGTATCTAAACCTACTTTGACCCCTGCTCAGTCAAACTCAACCTCTATCTTCAACCTCCCTTTTAACCGCCAAACCTTAAACCCCCCTCCTCCACCTTTAAGGAAGTCAAACTCAACCTCTATCTTCAACCTCCCTTTTAACCGCCAAACCTTAAACCCCCCTCCTCACCTTTACCTGCAACACGCAATCACCCTCCCAATACCTCAAAAGCTCCCCCTCACCTGCTCCAAGAAATCCCTTCACATGTTACCACTCCATGTCATCAATCCACAACCTCCATTGGGCACCAAAACAATTGAAGGGCTGAGATGATGTTTATACCAATCCAAGAGCTGGGATTTTCTCATGGAGAGCAAAGTTGAGGGCTACAACTGGTTCACTCACAAAACAAGCACAACAACAAGCACAAGTGAAGACCCCCC
>LBNU01018252.1:95902-149180 GCA_014162995.1 Artemisia annua | reverse complement strand
CTCAGTCAAACTCAACCTCTATCTTCAACCTCCCTTTTAACCGCCAAACCTTAAACCCCCCTCCTCCACCTTTAAACCTGCAACACGCAATCACCCTCCCAATACCTCAAAAGCTCCCCCTCACCTGCTCCAAGAAATCCTTCACATGTTACCACTCCATGTCATCAATCCACAACCTCCATTGGGCACCAAAACAATTGAAGGGCTGAGATGATGTTTATACCAATCCAAGAGCTGGGATTTTCTCATGAGAAGCAAAGTTGAGGGCTACAACTGGTTTCACTCACAAAACAAGCACAACAACAAGCACAAGTGAAGACCCCCAGTTAGCTTTAGTATAAATTGAATCATTTGTAAGCCATTGAAGGCATGCTTTTTCTTTATGTCTTAATTTATGTAGTTCTTTAGTTTAGTTAACTAGTTCTCAACTGTAATCCCTTTTTAGATTTAATATAAGTTTCAGTTTTCAAGTTCAATCTCTGTTACTTCAATTCAGTTTTAATATTAATTCCAAGTTTTTATCAAAGACTCTTGCTTAAGCTTGTTGTTGTTTAGTCATTTCATAAGCTCACTAAAAGCTCTTTCAAGATTTAAAACAGAAAACAAACAAAATATATATTTTTATATATATATATTATATATATATATTATAGTATATCTTATATATGTACACTATATATATATAAGTATTATTTTTATATTTAATAAGTATATCATAGAGTGAGGGGTGTAATTAAGTTTGCGGTTAAAAGGGAGGTTTAAAGATTTAGGTTGGTTTGACTGAGCAGGGGTCAAAATGGTTAGATTCGATATTTATTTAAATAAACGTAAATAAGGGTATTGTAGGTATTGGGCTTGGTAAACTGTTTGGGCCTGGATTTGTGTTATTAGTATTGGATTTGTATAGGTAAAATTTGATTTGGTATGGTTTATTATTATGGGCTGACTTGGCTCATAAATAAAGTTGTGACGGTCGGTTTACGGCCCATAAAATTTGGTTTCGGGTTCGGTTTTCAACCTCCCCCCAGTTAGCTTTAGTATAAATTGAATCATTTGTAAGCCATTGAAGGCATGCTTTTTCTTTATGTCTTAATTTATGTAGTTCTTTAGTTTAGTTAACTAGTTCTCAACTGTAATCCCTTTTTAGATTTAATATAAGTTTCAGTTTTCAAGTTCAATCTCTGTTACTTCAATTCAGTTTTAATATTAATTCCAAGTTTTTATCAAAGACTCTTGCTTAAGCTTGTTGTTGTTTAGTCATTTCATAAGCTCACTAAAAGCTCTTTCAAGATTTAAAACAGAAAACAAACCAAAAAAATATATATATATATATATATAAGAAAATTACAAAGAAAATCACAAGAAAATAAAAAAATTTGGTAGAAAGTGTTGAAGAAGAAGGAGCATGGATGAAAGGTCTGGTTTAGTACTCATGGGAGTATTAGGGTCATGATGTTGAAACTGATTCTCAGTTGGTGTCCAGCCTTGGATGTCAAGTAAGCTTTTGGCCATCATTTTTTTTTGCATAACCTTTGTGCTGTGGTTACATAGGATGTTTATTGTTCAAAGTTGTTTAATTAGGTTTATGGTTAATTAGTGTAAGCTCTAATTTCAGTTTCATGTCTTAGAATTGTTATTTGCTTTGAAAATTTGCTCAAACAGTCTATATAGGGGTGTTTGGTTTAGTTAATTAGACTTAGTTGTTGTTGTTATTTGCGGTTAAATTTTATTTAGACCAGTCACTTAGGCGCAAATTAGCTCAGAGGAACTCTTGCTTTGGTCATTTTACAAGAAAAAATCAAATTCTCCCCTTCATCCTTTATCAGCTTAACTGTTAGGGATTTAGGATTGCAAAAGCTTGATTTTAGTTACAAACTTGTTAAAGCAGCTTAAAGTAGCTTCCTTTTAGCTTAAAACATCAATTGTAGTAATCTAGGACTAATTAAAATCCATTTTAGTCAAATGGTGTTCAAAATCCAAAAGTCAAAATTGCATTCTGAGTTGAAATGCGACAGACTTCCCATCAACCTCTAGGGTTCATTTCTTGGTGAAATCACAAAATTTTTGTTGATTTGGAAACTTTGACAGCTTGTTTTCTTAAATCAAAAAGAAAAATTGAATTTGGAAGTCATTTGGTACCTTGAATTTGGTCATGAACTTGCCTAGTTGACCCAAATTTTGCCCTGCACCCAGGTTTTTGAGTAGATGAATTTGATCATAAGTTGGTCATTTCTTGACCAATGACTGTGATTTTTGTTGCTTTGAGTAGGCCCCTAGGTATAGTTTCGGCTTATGTTTGTAGTTTACCTTATATTGCTTATTTGAGTGCTTATTTTAGCCCCTAATTTGGCCCTTTTTTTTGTAACTGCTGCTGATTTTTGTTCTAGTACAGCTGAGCTTGTTGATTTTCTTGTTGTTGATTGATTTTGTTGTTTTTATTGTTCTTTGTTGTTGTAATTGTTGTTGTTAATGTGTTTGTATAAGCTTTTGTGGCTTATTCGACTTATTGGCTTATTTAAGCTTATTATTGTTCTTGTTGCCTGGCTGCTACTACTTGTTGCTGTTCATATGTTCTTATTGTTGTTCTTGTTGAAATTTCTTGTAGTTTGATCTTGCTGTTGTTCATGTTCTTTGTTTGCTGTTGTTGTTGTTGCTATTTCTTGTTGTTGTCATGTTTGTGAAAGCTCTTGTAAGCTTATCAGCTTACTTGAGCTTATTTGATTAAATTGTGTGTTTGAAAAAAAAAAGTTTTGAAAAATCAAGAACAAAATCTCAAAGTTGAATCTGATTTGATCCTTAAATCTGGATGAGAATTTGTTTAAGGTTTTTACAAGGTTGGTGTTAGTTTGTTTTGAGAAAGAAAATTAAAAAAAAAAAAAAAAAGAAAGAAAGAAATTTTGTGCAAAAATTTGGAGTCGAACCTGGGACCTTTTGCACACACAGACACACCACACACAACTCTTCCACCAACTGCCCTTGGGACTTTTACATTTAGTTCTTGCAAAATCAAATATTTAACACACTTAGTTTTATGTTTGCTTATTAAGCCTTAACAGCTTATTTGTTTTATTTCTGCTTATTCTGAAACTATACCCTCTACTTTTTATACTTTTCTTAGATTCTTATTAACCTGTAGAATTTAACAAAAAAGTTTCAGAATTATTGCAAGTGTTTTAGTAATTATTTTAATTTAATTTAGTTTAAATAGTATTTAATTCATCTTAAATAGGAATTTTGTCAAATAATTAATTTTCTTTTTTTTTTAAATTTTCTTTTGTTATTTAGTGCGTAAGAAAATTATTTTTAGGCCCGTAGGATTAGTGTAGCAACAAATTTACGTTTTATCTTGCGCACTCGCGTTTTATTTTAAGTTAATTTTACGTTTTTAAAATCTAATTTACATTTTAGGGTTCCCAATGCCTAATGATGTTTCCCGTAGTATCTTAGGTAGTTTTTAAGTTTTAATTTTCATTCCTTGTTTATAATTCCCATTTTGGTTACGTTTATTTTATTTTCATTCGTTAATTGTTAATTCTCGTAAATTTAACGTACCAAATAACCTTTCTCAACCAAACATACAAGATTTTAATCTCGATCTTTTCTCGAAACTTTCCATTCACACCTCGTTGGGGTACGACCCGGGAAATCACTTCCCGGTCTCACAAATATCACATTGCACGAGTTTTCGAGGTAATCTTTTTCCTAAAAGGTTTACTTGTATTTCTCCACGTCTTGTTGTCACTAACGATAACTTTGACTCCACTTTGTTGATATTTTTGTGTACTTGTTGTTTTGCACACTAAAACACGACGAATAGATGTATCTTTTTCTTGCATATGAAGTTTCATCTTTTGTCACATTAAGTCCCTCTTGTTTTCATTCTTCTTGTTTTATCTCATCAAATCTATAAACCCAACAATCTTCCCCTATTTGATGATGACAAAACAAACACGTTCTTGTACGAACTTCCTTAGACGAAGTAGAGAAGTTGAGATAATTAAATCTCACCCACGAATGAAAACAATCTTGTCTTCCCCTTAAACCATGCCATGCTACCACAATATTTCTTCCCCTTTTTGTTATCAACAAATAGAGAATGAATAAACCGTAGAAACTTCCCCTCGAGTGATGCATGTACATAAAATGATTCTTCAAATCTGTAGGCTTTATATATTGTTGAAGAAAACTAAACATTACCACTTTGATGCTGAAGTAGAAGAAACCAACCTTATGTCTTATGCCTTGTACTAAATACGACTTCGAACGTATACTTCACGTATAGGGAGACCGCAATCTCTTGACAATAATCACTGAGCACAATAACGTAACTCCTTCAAGTGTTTTGTCAATTCGTAGTCACTTGAACGAACAAACAAGTATCTTTAAACGGTATGTAGACGTTTAAAATATGATAAGACACAACCTTGAAAAATTCCACTGCATCATCAAAGAAGCAACAAATACTCCTCTTCGCCAATAAGAAAATTAATTCGAGCCTTTAAAACATTAAGAACAAAAACCAAACTCCTTGTGTGTATCAAATAACCTTCTTGTGTGTGTAAACCAAAACCAATCAAACCCATCTAAAATTCCTTGTCGAATTACCATAAAACCCATGTATTCTTGAAGCTCCTTCCCCTTAAACAATTAAACTTTACAAAACAAAGCTTTCAAGAAAATTTTAATGTCTACCCACTCATGTAAAATCACAGCAGTTAATAAAAACTCAGCAGTAGAATTAATTAATTCGAGCAGCAGAGTACAATAAGTAGCAGCAGTTTCGAGCAGTAGTGTTATTTTACCAGCAGTAGGAAGATATACCTTTAAGCGCAGCAGCAGAATAAAAATGACTAGCAGCAGTGTTATACCCGAGCAGCAGATTGGTAAACTTGTAGCAGCAGAGTAAATAACTCCAAGCAGCAGAGTCTTTTTAGACATAGCAGTAGAATACTAAATATGAGCGGCAGTTATAAAGCGTGTAGCAATATTCTTTTCAAGCCAAAACCAAAACCAAAACCTCACTTGTATCATACAGTACCATTCCAAAATATTCCACGTAGAGTGCACCAATCTTCCCAATAAATAATTTAAACCAATCAGTGATAATAATATTGTAGAATCTCTGACCACCGATCCACAAGCTTGATCCACTGACCGACCAATTAATATATATCACACAATTATAGTACGAGGTTTAATATGGTTACTCAATCATATACAACTCAAAAATCAATTATTGCATCGATCCATGATGAGATAATTACCACCGAGCCAAAATATTAAAATAATCAAATCATGCAGCAAGAGGTTAACAACTAATTCACATCACCGTTTCTCTAACCAATGAAAAATAAATATTTCTGACCCACACGATTAATAACTTTTGTGGACCAATCAGTGAAAAGTAATTAACCAGTACGAGGTATAACAGACCAGATCAATAATTCTTGTTGTGTCTTGTTGTCACTGTAAAATTGATAAACTAAAACCAATTTATGCAAACAGTCGTACCTTCATCTTTTCGACAGTAAAACCTTGTAGATTCTAGATATCACGAGCGACCTTTCTCTTATACCACTTGTTGGAACGTTGTAGCTCGAGGTTGTTAAGACCTCATATCATCTAGGAACAATAACATTGAATAACATGCAGCGAAATAATAAATAAGAACATCAATGTTATGAACAAGGTTTTTCCACATCGCCTCCAATTATTATTTGATCAGAATAATAACATGTTACCTAACTGTAACAGGGATCTAAGACATCTCAGACCTTAGAGGTATCGAACACAAACTAACTAGTTCTAGGAGTTTATAGTTTACACGCCCTAGAACACACACACACACCTTTCTGATATTTACATTGTGGAAGACACATTAAAACTAATCCCTGTATTCTCTTTATATAATAGAGAACTAGGGTTACAAAGAATATTTCTAAATAATAAAAAGATTTGTAGTAAACTTTTTCTTGCATATGAAGTTTCATCCTTTGTCACATTAAGTCCCTCTTGTTTTCATTCTTCTTGTTTTATCTCATCAAATCTATAAACCCAACAACTTAGCAAAGATCGTAAAATATAAATAACGTTTTAGGCGATATTTGTATTAACAGATGGATAAGAAGATAAAATTAAATGGTTAAGAGGATAAAGAAGAGATAAAAAAAATTAAATGGTATGAGAGGATAAAGAGACAAGAATCAAACATACAAGAGGATAACGAAGATTCTTTTTGGATTTTGTAAAGATAAAAGAAAGAGAAAAATAAAATAAGAAGAAAAATATTTTTGGGTTTTTATAAAAGAAAGGAAAACAAAAGAAAATAGAAGAAAAACAAATTTTGAAACCAAATTTTGAAAACGAAAATCTTTTTGGGTTTTTTATATTTAGGAAAAATAAAAGAATATTTACAAAAAAAACGAGACGATAACTTCCGGAGAAGGGTCTTCAGTCACTAATCCACAAACTCGAATAGATAAACGGCTTCACTCCTCCCCGGCAGCGGCGCCAAAATGATCGCAGTAGAAAGTCAACTTTAACCAAGAAATAGTAAAAGTAGTCAAACCACGCGTTTTCTGGAAGTATAGGGTTTTCTCGGGTCATTATGTCCCGACGAGGTGTGAAATGGAGAATCGGATCTCGTTCGTGATCGAGTGATTTGAATAATATATAGGTATGATGATATTTATAACTACGAAAAGTAAAGTTACATTAGAAAGCAATAATAAAGCATATAAAAAAAATAACGGAAAGCACAAATAACATAAAACACAATCTAAACTTAAAACGGGCCAAAAAAATGATTAAAGCAAATATAATAATAAAACAAGTAGCAAGTAAATAATATAAAGTGAACGATAAAAGATAACAACTAAAAATAATAAACTAGATTATACTTAAGCAAGCAACTAAGAAATATGTGGTAAAAAGATATACTTGTTAAGCAAATTATCACGATCCTTAAGTGTCGTTTATTATTTCAATTAAGTCCTCTTATTGATGAATTAATATCCTTTACAAATAAATATTTTCTCACAACGTTGGTTTATTTTGAAAACAATTTTTCATAAAGAGATATCAATATCTAAATTAAAACCCAATTATTTTCACGGCTTTTGCCCGCTCAAACAGCTAAATTTTAATCTAAGTAACTTACAAATTACTAGTCAATATATTTTCTAACTTTTACCAAACCACACTTAATTCACGGAACAATCTACTCAACAAGCATAAAATAAAGATTTACTCACTAAGCATATCTATTAAGCTAACAAACCTAACAAACATAAGCATATTTCTAAACTAACATATATTGTAACACCCCAACCCGATAAGGGTAGAAGCACTACATTACGGTGACATATCAAAGAATAAACAGACATACAACATAAGTAATACAAAAGAATTCCAAAGGTTACAAAGGAATAATCTGAAATACAAGGTTACAAATGAGAATAACGAAATATTTTTGAATACTTGTTGTTTTTGCACACCAAAACACAACGAATCAATCACCTAAATATGTAAGAAAGAAAGAAAATAGTTGGTATCCCAGTCTTCGGTTCCATTTATCTGAGCATGCATTATCTTGTGTGATTTTCATGATACCTCCGTACGATAACTAAATTAAGAAAAAAAGATGATCGAGTTAATTACAAAGATCTAAAAGATGTGTGAATCATCTCCAAAATGTTGCAAAAGAGAATTTCTATACCGCTACTAACAATCAAAGATCTAAAAGATGTGTGAATCATCTTCAAATGTACATACTAAATGTGATTTTGGCCGGTTTATATAGGCATGAATTAGGTTAAATCATTAATTATTCTTGCAACCTTTCGCAACCCTTGCACTTCATCTAACCGACTTTTAATTCTATACTAAATGTCATGTGATCAATTCGGGTAACCCTTGCACTTCATCTCCTTTCATGATTGTATAGTTATTATGAGGCTGCATTGAATTCCGAGCATTATCTATCTTGTACTCTATGCAATGGGGCTCCATCTTGAGTATCTTGATTACTCCACATTAAATTTAAGGACTCAATCTTATAGTATTATAGAAGATAGATAGATATAAACAAACAAATTCTAGTATTTAATATTTCTTTAATTTATTTTAAAATGGGTTGAATGGTTGTTATCGGATTGAGAATCTCAAGCTAAACCTAACTTATTTATTAGATTGGTCTTGTCAATCCGTTTCTAACCAAAAATTGGTTAACCTCAAACTTAGTATGTTATTTTCGTGTCGGTTTCAAATTATGTTTCGAGTAAGAATTGCCACTTCAAAATAAAGGATGCTAACATATCTAAGATACTTTTGATAAACAATATCCTACAATTATTTAATTAAATTATTTACTTTTACACCAACTCGTATTGGAAAAGAAAATGTAGCTTAAATGCATAATTATTACGAGTTGTTTTTTCTAATAAGTAAGACTCCAGTTATTTCCATTTTGAAGTGACGTTTCGCATATACACAAGATTCGTTTTGTTAGAGAACTTTTTGGATAAGAAAAAGTTTTCCCACGTCATTAAATCTTTATTCTTGCAAACGTATTTCAAAAATCGATGATTACAAGGATATATAATGAACGATATTCTCCGTCATTTATTAATGGAATTTTCGTTTATTTATTTATATGAGTTTATTGATTAAGATAGAAATATGCTTTATTAGACGAAATAAAGAAAGTTATTGTAATTTAGATTACTACTAAACGAATAGGAGATACATAACACATTTCACTTCTCATATCGAGGAAGTCCCCTATTTTTCAGTTGACGAGGTATGTGTTAGTTTAATTTATGAAAAAAAAAAAAAAACATAAATCTTGATATCTTTGCAACTTAAAAAAGGGACAATTGACAAGGGCGCCGAGTGACTCGCCCTAATCAATAAACGGGAGCATGTAATAAGTTTTGTGTGGCTTTTCATTGAGTTTCAAGGGTTGTTTCTTTTATAGCACCATGAATAGCATAACCCGAAGCTCTCCTATCTCCTTTATTTTTCAGCTAACACCATCGGTCTCGTTTTTCAACTTAAATGACACAAAGCGAGAATTATGATTAGTCTTAAGAAAATAAGAGTTATCTATAATGTTTATAAAGATTACATGTACAAATAGTTTTCAAAATAGAATTGTTGTTGGCTTCACTTGATCTATTTCTGACAGTCGTACGTGCTCCTGGGATGATGGAGCTTAAGGTCTCATTGTCTAAACTATCGGTATTGTCTGATGGAGTCTTGCTTTGGGAATGGTCAGCCTCGGCCTTTGATGAGGGAGACGAAGCCGTCTATTTCTACGTAAATACTGTCACAGCTTCTTTCCAGGTTGCATATCAAAGCGAGAGTTTCAATTGAAGCTATCATCAGGTATTATTGCTTTATTCAGATTTATTAAAAATAATCCATAATTTTGTGGTTTTACCATCTATTATCTTATATTAACTATGTTTTATGCATTTTAATATCAAAATTATCTACAACTATTTGCAGATTGTTGCGGAATTCTTGGTCTTGCTTCACAGTAGTGGTGCCGACCGGGAGCTGGAAATAATTGAGCATGTATGTCGTAGCTACAAAAAGACGCTACAAAAAGACGCTGTAAATTGGTTGCCCATTATGTCGTAGCTACAAAAAGACGCTGTAAAAGCTGTTGTCCATTTCCTTGAGTAAATATAAAATCGATATGGAACAATAGGTATTTACCTTTGATTTATATATCTAATTTTATTCATTTGGTTTAAATTACAATAACCATTTTGATATATATGCTTCTTAAACTGTTTGCACATATTTCTCTATAAAACTACGCTAGAACAAGCGAGAATTGTAAACTGTGATGTTTATGTTGGTATTATGAGAAATGTGGGTGCAAATACAATTATCACTTTTAAGTGAGAATATTGAAATATTAATAGATCATTTTAAATATTTTTGAGAGTACTTATTGTTAGGAATACGTTTATTCACATTCAAGACTCGGTCATCCCGAGTATAGATTAGCATTATGTAGCTCGTAGTACTTAACGTAGTAGTTAGTAGATTATTAGTTAACTAGTATGTAAATAGTATTCGTGGAGTGAGTCGAGTTTTCACCCACTGTGCTCACTCTACAGACTGTTTCATGAGGCACCCGCTAACTTTTATAAATACCCTCTCCCACCCAAGGGAGAGGGTTGGAACTCTCATTAATCTAATATTTCTCATTTTACTTTCTCTCTCTAAGTTCCCAATTCTCTCTCTCTCTTTTTCTGTCTAAAACTCTTCCTTATCTTCTCTTCTTCTACAGTTAATCTAACCAAGAACACAAGAACCATATGTTATAATTTCTAGTTTATTACAATTGGTATCAAGAGCCAAGGTTTCATCTTAGGACTTTGCATACTCGAATTTGTGTATGTTCTTGTGTTTGGTTTTTGGTTCGAATGGTATTCTTAGGATATACTAGTTTGACTTAGTCTGTAGGCTAATTCGTTTTACTCTTGTACTATCATGTTTAGAAAGTTGTTTAATTGTTTTGATTAGTGTTTGGTTTGGGTATTTTACAAATTTCTAGGATGTTGGTGTCATTCATAGTGTGTTTTTAATTCTTGGTAGCGTTTAGTCTAACATTGGCAGTGAATTATTTCCTGGTATAACGAGTTGTGTACTGATTTGGGTTGAGTTTTTGGCGTTTTGTCCAAAAAGGTGGGTAAAAGACAATAACATGAAAGTGGCAGTCATGTCTTATTATTAGCGTTTAGTTCTTGGTCCAGAGGTTAGCTCAAAAATAGCATTTATCTCTTCTATCCAGCGTTTAGTCCAATAAATTTTCTAGCGTTTACCCAAGGAGCGTTTACCCAAGTAGCATTTACCTAAGTAGCGTTTACCTAAGTTCTCTTTTGAATCGGTTTAAAAACAAAAACAAGATATTGTAAACATGATAATAATTATTTGTTATTAATGCCTCCTAGTTTATTGAGGAATACTGCTAAGGTTCAACCTGTTAAGTCTAGGATTTACAGTAAGTCATCCACAATGCATAAGAGGCAAAACAAACCTAAAACTTCTCCTAGGTGGATACAAACTGCTGAATCTTTGGAGATTAGGAATATCGATAAGCCTTCCACTATGCATAAGATGCTTGGTAATCCTAGATCTAGCCATAAGTGGATACCGACTGGTAGAAATTTTAAGAATGTTGGACTTAAGTGGATACCTACCGGAAAGCTTCTTACCGATGGCAAAACCATGGTTGACCATGAAACCCCCAAGGGTTTGGATACTGTTGTCACTAACCCATATATATGCGATCAAGTTTGTAATGTTAGTGCAGGTAGTCCTTACTCAGTTGCAGGCACATCAATCATTCACTACATGAGAAGACACAAATTCTGGAGGCCTAAAGCAAGCATATCTCCTGCTTTAGGAGGTCTAGAATATCAATGTTCATGTATGTGTACAATGACGCCTGTTCACATCAGTTCAGGCCTCGGTCTTCAATGACAATGACGTTTGAACACTTCAGTTCAAGCCTCGTTCTTCAACGACTATGACATTTGAACACATCAGTTCAAGCCTCGGTCCTCAATGTCATCACTATGACGTCTGAATACATCAGTTCAGGCCTCGTTCTTCAATGACTATGACGTTTGAACAAATCAGTTCAAGCCTCGGTTCTCATGTCAACATTATGGTGTCTGCTGACAACACTTCAGGCCCCGTTCATCAAAGAAAAGAAAGGTGTATGATTTAGTGCGCCTTATCTTCGGAAGAAGAGAAATCTTCTTATTTTTGACCATTCCCATCAACATGCTTCATGCGTTCTCCATGTTCGTTCAATTATCAAGTGGATGTCTTATCTTTGATCAAATTCTCATTCACTTGTTCAATAAAAAATGGCAATCCTCGTATGCAATCTTTGAGGGGGAGAAGTGTGATTATACCACATGTTGATTTGTGTTTGAAGAATGGTTATACGAATCTCATCCTACACTTAATGTTCTACTTACTAAGGATAACTAGGATTTATGTTTGATGAATACTTCCAAGCCTTAACGAATGTTGATCATCTAGTTCCTAAAGCTCTTGCTCCGGTTCCTGCTGACTCAACTGGTCCACCTTCCTCAATCTCCATTGATCAAGATGCACCATCTAGAAGTATTTCTCAGACTACTCAAGTAACCCAATCTCCAGTTACTCCTCAAGGTGTTGATGATGACTATCATGATATTGAAGTTGCACACATGAATAATGATTTGTTCTTTTGTTCTTTCATCACGGATTGTGGTTCTTACAAGGTGCACTTTGTAAACCAACCGCAAGATCATAGAGGAATATATCGGCTAAGAATTTGGACATGGAATGTCATGTGATCACGGAGTTTATTTGGTATTCTTTATTTGAAATTGAAGTTGACTTTCACAACGGTGTGATCTTATTTTATCTTGAAGTCGGGGTTGGTTGGATGCACGACTTTCAATGATAACTTGCTCGTGATTAAGATTTGAGTTGAAGACTTGGTTTATATAGTTACCAGCAGTCGGGCTGGATGGTTGAAGACCTGGTTAACTATCACTTTAAGGAGTTACGTTGTAGTACTCAGTGTCACACGCAGATGACGTTGTGGATAATCGCAAGAGGTGGTAATGTCTCATACTTTGATTGAGTATTGAGCACTTAGGGATTTGCTTGGAGCATAAATTCTCTGCACCGTTCTTCCAACATTAGTGCAAGCTTAAGTCACCAAAATGGGAATTTTACTTCAGCTTCTAGTCAGATATATCGGGTTTACTTCATCAGTGGTCACTTCAAATAGCCTACATAAGGGTTGGTAAAGATAGTCATTAGAGAGTTTTTGGAGCAATTGACTCTCACATAATACATATGAGCCAATATTGTTCTTCTCACATGGTTTCAAGTATAATGTGTTGCTGATTCTGAGGTATCAAAACCAGCAAAGGGGAAGGAGACATACATCTGAACGCACAACGAGTACACGTGATGAGCTTTATACTTCTTAATTGACGATATTCTGGGAAGACACATGTCACAACCGCAGAGATAATCTGTGTCTTAACTCGTTTTTCTAGTGTATCATTCCAACTACATGGGGGAAGTGGTCTCTTGATACTTGTGGTATGTTGTACTTCAGCTTTCAGTGGGAAGAAATATGAGAAGGATATTTGGAACGTGAGATGATATTGCTTATCGACATCTTCATACGAGCTGATATGGTTTATGGTAAAGTGCTTCTGGTTAATACTTCATGTACACAATGTTATGCTGATTCCGATGAGATCGCAACCATCAGGGGAGAGAAATGTGTACATCAGGGACGCACAACAGGTTCACGTGATCGAGCTTAATCATTTATTTCCGGTGTTCATAACCGTAGGGATGATCAATGCTTCAACCTATTACTTTGGTGTCATCGTTTCAACTTCTGTTGGGTACATGTGTACTTTATGGGATGATTTGTAATGATAACTAGAATGCATTTGATGAAATGAAGATGTTGGTATATTATTCCTCCGAATGGACAACTGCTCAAAACCGCAAAGTAATGTGCACATCGAGGACGCACAACAGGGTCATGTGATCGAGCTTAATCATATATTACGGGATTGATAACCGCAGAGATGATCAGTGGTTCACCTTGTTACTTCGGTGTTATCGGTTTCTTTGCGGTTTTTGAGCTTCATACAATGAGAATTTTTGCATCACTTCAACGACTTGGGGGAAGTGGTCTCATGTAGGTGATTGTTGGTTTGGGGGGAAGCTACCAAAGCTTCACAATGAGGAGGCTAAAATTCAGCGATTTGGCGGTGTCTAGCGATTAACTAGTTGTGAGATTCTAGTGATTTGTTAACTACTTGCGGTTAGTGAATTGTTATGACTTAAGTCGTTTCGATTAGTCTGATTGTAATTTGATGTTGTGAGTTAATCTCACTCTAAGTCTAACTCGCATATTACGTCTTTCGGTTTCTTTTGTTGACTTTAGTAAAATCCCGAGAGAGAATCGATCTCTCGGTTTAAGTCACAAGAGTTGTAAAATCCCGTTAAGATTACATCATGGCAACCACAAGTTTAGACGATTATTCGTGAGCCTCGAAAGCTTTGATGGTGAAAGTTTAAGAGATGTTGACTACAGACTTCTACAACGAGCTGAACGATATTCTCATTTCGGTACTCATGTCAACATCTTCTTAAACTAATTAGTATCCTTTGTACATATATATATACCAAAAAGAAAATAGAAAAATTATTAAACCTACAAAAACCCATAAAAAATAGAAAATACCAAAAATAGTTTTTCAAGGCATGTCTTCTGGCATCGATAACATTTACGGACCTAGAAATGTCATTCAATAATGACACGGGTCTTTAAATGAAGTTCGAACAGAAGTTCAAAATGTTTTGAAAACATGCCTAAATGGCTTGCAGTTATTTCAGACTGTAACCCGTTCGTAAAATTATGGTTTGCTATTACTTCAGATAGCAACCCGGTTTTAAAATGAGGAAAATACGTCGCCAAAAAGACGGTTGTTCATAACAACGGATGAAGTTCATCCGGGCACGGATTACTTTACATCCGTGCACTTCCGAAATAATGTACGCTTCAGTGCATTATTTCTTGATAAAGAAGAGAAGTCTTCTTTCTATCGCAAATATTTTCCCTTTTACGATTTTTCTGGAAAATATTTGTGAAAAACTTGGTGGTACCATGAGTTTTTGTAAATCAATCAGAAATTAATCGTTTCCTAAAATCACTCAATCAATGACAAATTTTTCCAAAATTATTATTGGTTCATTAATTGAGGGGGAGAGTGATTTCAAAATCTTATAAAACCACAACAAGCTTTTGTGTACATAATCAGCAGTGATGTTATGTGTCAACATATGAATCTTTCAAGAGTTTCGTACTAAAATCTAAATCATTTTAAAACTCTTCATTTGTGACACATAACAAGTAAAAGATGCGTCTAATAAATCAGTAAATATTAAAATTTGATCACGTTCTCTCCGTTATTTCTAAAACTCATTTAAATCAATTGGGATCACAAAATCTCAAAAGATTTGAAATTTGTGATCGGGGGAGAGAATGTGATTTAAAATACAAAAACTGATATAAAATGTGATGATTTTGGACTCAAAGGTAAAGGTACGCTCTCCCGTATGTGCAAAAGTGTTAAACTTTTCTAATTTGAATCGAGGCACATATTGATGGGGAGCAAGTGGCTAAGAGTCATTCGCGAGTTTTTACAATAACAAGTAGAAATCGTGAAAAGTCTATGACTCAGTTTTGACTCATGAATTGACGAAACACAATAGTTAGAATTCGAAAGGATTTATCCAAGTAGAAAGTACCGTTTCGAGAAACTCTTTTTAGATATGTACTTTGACGGGTCTAACTTCCTTATTAAGGAATGTTAACAACTTCAAGTTAGTTATTAGGGCTAGTTATCACCTAAAAGCTGATAATGGATCCCTTTAACTAAGCAACGTAAACGTGTCCCTAGGGTATACGTCTATTAAGAGTGGATCAATTCAAAAGTGCAACTCACCCCGACATGTGCAAATTTCTATCTTTAACCTATGAGCACATGTTAAGGGGGAGCATTTAAAAATGACAAAAACTCTCAAAGTGTATACAAAAATGTGTTTAGTATTCATGAACACTTTGAGAGAGTTTTCATTGATTTGGTTGATGGCAACATAGGATAGTCATGAAGATATAAGGTGGCTAAGGTTAGGAAAACCGTCCTATGATCTGCCAGAACCGGAGGGATCTGCCTAAGGACAATACCGAATAGATAGTATTAGAAAGTCCTTAGGTATGATTATGAAAAAAAAGGAGATTAATGAGAAAGGAGAAAGAAGGGGTTGAAGAATTAAAAAGAAATGAAATGAGAAATGGTGAAAAGAAATAGCCCTCCTATTATTCAACCTTAGGGCAGAAACCGGGTTCAATTCATATGCTACTGATTGTTACTAAGGTAACATCGGTATTGAAGACAAGACGTCATGGACCCAGTAACGCACTGCACTAAACCTTCTAGCCAGTCAAGTTCTCTCAAAAGAGCTTGTTTCATTCTCACGGGGAACTGGTGTAATCTATTGACCTGTCTCTTAGAGATGGTTGATATTGAAGCAAGAGACCCCTCCCTAGTCTCCGCATAGGATAACAAAATTGCACTTATCGAGTCTAGAGCTACGAGATGCATCAAAAGAAGTCATAGGAACACGTGCTACATCTACCCTGGTTGGTCAACATTAAGGACACCAGTGGTAAAGTTATGAGTCCTACGCAGATCTTAGCAATCTGNTTGACCTGTCTCTTAGAGATGGTTGATATTGAAGCAAGAGACCCCTCCCTAGTCTCCGCATAGGATAACAAAATTGCACTTATCGAGTCTAGAGCTACGAGATGCATCAAAAGAAGTCATAGGAACACGTGCTACATCTACCCTGGTTGGTCAACATTAAGGACACCAGTGGTAAAGTTATGAGTCCTACGCAGATCTTAGCAATCTGCCAAGAACACTTAGTAGGGAATATACGTATGTAATTTCCAGTGATTGAGTGGAAATTCCTGCCAGGGTCAACATCAAACAGCCCTGAAAGCAGGTCACTTCGGTAATCCCTTGTGGGTTACGCTTAGTGATCGTGGCGGTTTCAAAACGGTCTACAGTCGTGGAGTGATCTCCAGCGACTGACCTAATCGTTGATCTACTTGGTAGGTCTCGTAAGCCCTTTCGAGGGTATCCGATTTAGGGACGGCCTTGGTAAGGTTTAGAGAAAGTTTTCACACTATGCTGTTAACAATCTCTAAGTCCGAACTTGTAAGTGCCGGACGTATTATTACTAATTGTCTTATGCAGGAATTATTGGTGAATATTGCTGACTGCTGAAATGATGCTGATCGATCACCTCATGCTCACACCTCAACCACACAACTTATGATATCATGATCACTTGATGGGCTTCAACGATGCTTCCACAACTCTGATGCTGAAGATCATGTTTCTGAAAAGGTGTGAGCATGCCACTACAAAGATATCTACATCACATGGAGACGATACTACTCAAAGATGGCTTAATAATGCTCTTTTTGGATGATGAGCACGAAGTAATGTCAAGGATCATCCAACACTCCATACAAGCCATCTTGAGTCCACAAAGATAACTTGAAGCTAATATTTCGGATGATAAACACGAAGTCATGTCAACGGTCATCCGACGCTTTGAACAAGTCATCTCAAATCTATTGCTGAAAGCACAAAAGCTTGCAACAATGAAGAATCAGTGACTATGAGCTACAAAGACATCTTCAAAGATCGAAATGCTAGAATTGAAGTCTTAATTTCCGGCGTGACCTCCCTTAGGAGGAGATTGTTAGGAATACGTTTATTCACATTCAAGACTCGGTCACCCCGAGTACAGATTAGCATTATTTAGCTCCTAGTACTTAACGTAGTAGTTAGTAGATTATTAGTTAACTAGTATGTAAATAGTATTCGTGGAGTGAGTCGGGTCTTCACCCACTGTGCTCACTCTACAGCCTGTTTCATGAGGCACCCGCTAACTTGTATAAATACCCTCTCCCACCCAAGGGAGAGGTTTGGAACTCTCATTAATCTAATATTTCTAATTTTAATTTCTCTCTCTAAGTTCCCAATTCTCTCTCTCTCTCTTTCTCTCTCTAAAACTCTTCCTTATCTTCTCTTCTTCTACATTTAATCTAACCAAGAACACAAGAACCATATGTTATAATTTCTAGTTTATTACACTTATGCATACATAATTGATCCATTTGCAGATAAGAAAAACAGATTGGTTAGTATAAGCAACTTAGTTACTAGATTGACAAAGGGTACTGTTCACCTTTGGTCCAATGCTTGCTGATACGTTACACCAGCAAGGTACTTCTATTTTTGGCGATATTTCGTTTCTTCAAAATCGGTTTTTAATTTGTAAATGTAGCTTTGTTGCTTATGGGGAAGGATTTGAATTACCCAAACACTTGTAAAATTAACATGTTGTTCAGGTTATTAGGGAGTAAAGCATGAACATCAAAACCGGGGACCGTCCATTTTATGACTATTTGGAAGGTTGTCTCCACAACAGAGCTGAGATAGTTATTTTTGAATCCCCCACCCTACGATCAATATCCTATAGCCGAAGTTCTTCTAAGCCAATACCCCGTTTTTCTGTTGTCCGAACATTAAACAAGGTTAATGATCTTGACTTTTCACGGAGAATCTATTTATTAGTTTTCACATAGTGTTTATCGTAACACCAAACAAGGTTATTGATACTAAATTTGGCCCACAGTCAACCTTAGAATACTGATTATAGTAAGATCTTAGAAAATGTGACCCAAGAAATTGATGAGAGTGAGAAATTTGTAGTAATGTCTTGGTTTATATATAGTCAAGAAATTGACGTGCAAGGTTTTTTTTGACCTTATAGGCTGTTGCTATGAAAATATTTCATTTGCAAATGGTGTAATTTTAAATAATTTATATATATTAGATTGTCATAGACACCATCAATTTTTTTTCCTATTGGGAATGAAGGATAATAATCCACAATTTTCTAAATAAATAGGAAATTCTTTTGAAATGTCTTATGTAATAAAAGTTTTTGATCATTTTAATTATTAACATTTTTATGTCAAAATAATATATTATAGATTGTAAGAAAGGTGTAGCGGGTTCTCCATTAGCATCAAAGATTAATAATAAACCATGTTTTGTTAGTTTGGAGAATGTAATTTTGTCTCTTATTTGTATTCATGTTACATGATGGGACAACAGTGAACTTCTTGGCTATTGCTAGAAACTTTCAAGACCTTATGCATATATTATTTGATGCAGAGTTGACAACAAATGTGTGAACATATGCCAAAATAAGCAGTTTGATAGTTTGATTGGTGAGTTGGTTCTATTTTTGATGGCATTACCCACTCCAGCTTAAGATCAAGCTCAAGCTCTGGCTCTGGCTCAACAACCACCTCAAGATATAGTCCTGGTAAGCATATATGGATAGTCGAAAATGAATGTGAACCTCTGATGGCAGTGATGATCTGCCAGCAAGTGTACATCACTAATCTTTCTGTTAAATTTGAAGGTATGGCTGTGATGTTTATGAGACACAATATGCACTTGCATAAACTTTAAAGGAAGCTACTGGTGGGATACTTCCCTTTAGTTTTAAAAGAAGGCTAACATTATTTGTGATCATTTTCTCTTTGTCTTTATGAAGTTCTCATAGGATTTGTGATAACTTTCCCTCTATGATCCCTTTATTGTATATAATTTAATGAAACTGTTTTCAATTTCTTTCCTTTATCTTTTACTGTGGAAATCACTACTGAAAAGGGTGTGGGTTGGAGATGAAAGAATGTAAAAATATCGTCAGGTCTCACCTTCTACAACTAGAAAACAAAGAATAAAAACAAAATACGAAGTTGTAACACCCCCAAAATTCGAACAGCGGAAGACTTAACAAGTTTTCGGGGTGCTACTACAATGGATAGACACCGCAAGTATAGATAACAAGATATCATGTATTTAAATGTAAAGAAAACCCATCATTTGATTTTAAGGGTTTACATTCGTCAAAATAGTAGAGGAAAGCCCATAAATAAATAAAAGATAGGTCCACTTAGTAAAATCAGAGTTCTTGTCGATCCTTCAGACATACCAATTGCCAGGCCTCCGAAAGTAAGTAAGTCATGCTAAGATCTTAGATACCTGAGAAAAACATGCTTAAAAAGGTCAGCTTTCGCTGGTGAGTTCATAGGTTTAAAGTTAAAACAATACGGGACCTGAAGGGTTTAGCACTATGTCTGACTAGAGCAGGCATAGACATCACAATCCAACAACATCACAATCCAACAACATCACAATCTCAATCACAATCACAATCAATAGTTTATCATCTTAGGAAAGATGAATGCTCATAGTGAGTGGGCCCCTCAACGGTCACTAGCCAGGTCGCACAATCAGAGTAAGGAACCACCCGTTACTGCCCCGGATCTAGGCCGCAGCAGAGTCTATTCCAAACTAGGGTCAAAGCGCCCAAGCTCTAGGTCAACATCTACTTCCGTCTAACCTAAACTCGCCAACACAATAGCAAAATAAAGTAGTAGCAGGTCCAAGAAAACTAGTTGCATGTTTTCTCCCCCAAGTTTAGAAAACANTATATATATATATATATATATATATATATATATATATATATATATATATATATATATATATATATATATATATATATATATATATATATATATATATAGACTCATATTATATATAAGTTAATCAAAATAAACGATGTTGAACGAATTATTATTTATTCGAGTCCACGTATCCGAGTCATAACTTCCCGGTCCACATAACTAGTCAAAGTCCAAAGTCAAATGTAACGGCATTGTTGTAGCCAAGCAAGACTAGAAAGTCAAGGTGACCTCAACGTGCACAAAGTCTCAAAGAATGTATCATCATAATATAATCAATCCAATATATCCCGATATCCAATTCACACGTCACAAACTACAACAATGCGAGGCCGTCTACGGCTCTCGTACTAACCTATCTCCGTCATTCTAAAAGTTCTCATCCTTATAACTCCGGTAATCACAAACCAAGCACTCCATTTCAATATCACCTCAACAATAAACGTTAGTCACACAATATATATAGCAACATGTAATCTCATAACCAATTCATATAGCCAAAATACCACATTATCACATTATGACTTTATTTCATATAAACACTCAATACTAAAATTCACATACCAATATCATTGTTTTTCCTCAACCCTTTATATACATATACATTCAAAACAATATTTACCGATTAACTTTATTACTCATGAAACCATATATATATATATATATATATATATATATCGTCAAAACTATATTTCACCTTAACAATATATTTCGTCAAAACTATTAACCCATATTAACCACGTTTCATTACCAACTATATTCCCCAACGACAATTTAATCATCAACCACTTATTTCATATATCGCCAAACCATTTATTCATCAACTCTAAATTATATATGTAGATCTTAGCTTAATATAGCTTCAAAAGTAATCTCTTCCCATAGTTTCCCAAATGTTTTCTGTTTATTTTCCAAAAGAAAACGTTCATTGAAAAGCTTTAGTTATCACTTGGTATCATTTGGTATCGTTCGGTGTGGGTGTTAGAGACAAAGTCTCGACTCAAGTGAACTCACGCCAAATAAGTACCTCAATAAAGATCATAGATGCATAAATAACGAAATCACATAACGGCATAAGCCTCAAGTAAACCAAGTAGTTCACATACGCACATATCCGCATTCAAAATATATAGCATTCCAAAACCATGTTGCACATAATGGTCAAGGTCGAATGATATGACTTCATGAGTCGATAAGTCATCGTATGAAGGGTTGATCGCTTATCAAATTCGTTAACTCGATAAGTCCAACCATTTACCGATTACTTATTGATCCCCAAGTTATATCATATATATATTAGTCATAGGATGCATTTCTCGTTAATGTTGCCGCTTAATATTCTTATTGAGCTCCTATTAGGCTCGTAGTCCAATAGGTCCAACAACAATATTAATGACCTATCAACGTCAAATAAATCTAAAACTTTACCGTAAATGGGGTAAAATCAATATCACAAGAAGGAATTAACTTTGAACTTGTTTTTGCGTGCACTCGAATATTTAATAACTCGCATCGAAGTAATCATATGTTTTTGGGGACTTTTATGGATCCTCATTCAAAAGTATTTCCGTTTTGTGATTCAAATTCGTTACATATGTGTTTAATAAGGTTCCGATAATTATTAAGCTAACTTAATAGTTAATAGTTATCGTTACGTTATTATTTATTTATTGCGTCGCTTATCTATTAGATGAGTGGATATATATATATATATATATATATATATATATATATATATATATATATATATANATAGCCAATTCATATAGCCAAAATACCACATTATCACATTATGACGTTATTTCATATAAACACTCAACACTAAAATTCACATACCAATATCATTATTTTTCATCAACCCTTTATATATATATATACATTCAAAACAATATTTACCGATTAACATTAATACTCATGAAACCATATATATATATATATCGTCAAAACTATATTTCACCTTAACAATATATTTCGTCAAAACTATTAATCCATATTAGCCACGTTTCATTACCAAACTATATTCCATAACGATAATTTAATCATCAAACATATATTTCCACATAACCATAATATCACCAAACTCATTTCATATATTGCCAAACCATTTATTCATCAACTCATAATTATATACATATCGGCAATTAAACTAGTTCTCAACCAACATAACCACAAGTCGCAATCATTCTCAAATTTCAACACCAATTAATAACGATATCAATAATTTCACAATAACCATAACAACAACATTTTAGCATCAAAATGAAAAGAAACATATTACCGAGACCAAAGGGTCTCGGCTTGACCCATTCGAGCCAAAAAATCACATATGCCGAGACCTTAGGGTCTCGACTTGGGCTTCCTCGGCTAGGCCGAGTCACACAAACAAACCAAACACCCCCCAAAGGGTCTCGGTTAGATCCACAACAAGAGAGAACATCAAGAAAACTATGAATATCATTCAAGAATCAAAACCAAGCATTAAAGTGCATCAAACATTACCAAAAATCATAATCAAGCACAACTAGTATACAAGAAAGTGACCAAATCATGTCTAACTCGTGGGTTTGACCACGAGTTGACCACGAATCCGAATCCAAACACCCTTAATTGATACCAAACGTGACCAAGATGTTAAAAATCATTAAACCCATCAATATTAGTACCCAAAATAATGAAACAACTCAAGTTTGACTAGTATTCGAGTCAATCCATGCGTGAAAACACATATTCTTACCTTCCCACTGTAGATCTATGCCATTGAAGCAAAAAGATGAAGATGGTGAAGATATAGGCGGCGGTGGTGATGATAATTTGGTGTTATGGGTCGTTTTTGAGCGCGTGAATTGTACTAGATGAAAGAGAATTTGATTTTGAGTAAAATGGTGGTGGTGGTGTGGTGATGACGGCGGTGGTGTGCCGTGGATGGTGGTGGCCGGCGGCGTGAATAAGGAGAGGAAGAGAGGTGGTGATGGAGATGTGAAATGAAGATGAAGATTAGGTTTAGGGTTATATTTTTAGTAGTTTAGGTTTATTGCAATTAGGTCCCTCAATTGTATAGTTTTTATAAAATGGTTGAAGTCAAGGACCCTAATCAATTATTTTTCATAATCTCTCCCGAAACATTTATTTTTAAAGTTTACAAGAACGTCGGTCGCCACACAAAATCATTTTTTTAATATTCACCGCTCGCTTTAAACCAATTCCTTGTAAGGTTAAAATAGTTCGTTGAATGAACAAAATCTACTCAAAACGTTNTTTTCATAATCTCTCCCGAAACATTTATTTTTAAAGTTTACAAGAACGTCGGTCGCCACACAAAATCATTTTTTTAATATTCACCGCTCGCTTTAAACCAATTCCTTGTAAGGTTAAAATAGTTCGTTGAATGAACAAAATCTACTCAAAACGTTTCATCATTAACGGCTCAATGAAACTAAATATAAACTTTAGGACTTGTATAGGAATAAAATCGTAACTATTACTCATCAATTACGCGTTTTGTTAGGATTTCTAGTGCCAGAGTCGAAGTAATGCCTAACTTAATGCCAACAGGAATGGTCTAACGACATACTATTCCACACAAATAATCAACGATACACATCACATTTGTCATAATTCTCAATTTCAGGTCATATTCCCGAGTCTTGACATTTTCCTATTTACAGATTTCAATTCATCATTTCACATAAACTAGGTTTACGGATATTCATTTGACGAAACCGGGTAGGTTAAGTCACTGATTCGTTGTGTAAAACGTATATCAAAAATACCAACAAAGTGAGGTCAATGTTATCGTGAGGACAACAAGACGTGGAGAAATACAAGTAAACCCTTCGTGAAAAGGATTACCTCGTAAACTCGTGCAATGTGATATTTTTAAGACCGGGAAAGTGATTTCCCGGGTCGTACCCCAACGAGGTGTGAATGGAAAGTTTCATGAAAAGATCGAGATTAAAATCTTGTATGTTTTGTTGTGAAAGGTTATTTGGATTTGTTGTACGTTAAAGTTACGTGAAATAACAAACGTAAAACGAAATAAATGCAACCTAAATGGGATAAACAAGCAAGGAATGCTAGGGGAAACTTAAATCTATCTAAAAAGCTATGGGAAACATGTTAGGAAAACTAGGGAACCCTAAAACGAAATTTAAGTTAAACATGTGACGTTTATTAAAAACAAACGTCAACGCGCAAAATAAAACGCGAATTTAAAGCACGAAAGGTACTACGGGTTCACAAACAATTTTCTAACATACTAAAAGATAAAAGAAAATTTTAGAAAAAAATAAAATTAATTTTTCAATAAAAATTCTATTTATTACGATTTAAAAACTGTTTAAACTACATTAAATTCTAATAATTACTAAACTAATTTAAATAATTCTGAATCTTTTTTGGAAATTAACTTAAGCTAAAACTAAGCTAAAAAAATAAAAAGTTGGAAAAAGCTGTAGAAATAAGCAGAAAAAGCAGTATTATAAGCTCATAAACAAAAAGGGAATAAAGGTGTTAAATAAAAACAAAAGAGAATGATAACTGCAAGATCCTAGGGGGCAGTTGGTATTGAGTGTTGTGTTGTGTGTCTGGTATGGGCAGAAGGTCAGGGGTTCGAATCCCTTGGCCTCTTGATTTTTTTTTGGAAACATTTTTTTTTTAATTTTTCTTCTTTGTGCAAACTCTTAATCACACTAAGCTTTTTGGAAAACAGATTTGGATCAAGGAAGACTCAAACAAATTTCATTCCAAACTCAAAATCTATTACAGATTCAAGATCAAAGTTGTTTTTGTTCAAAGCTTTTTTGTAAAAGTCCTAAACTTACNAATAAGCAAATAAGCTCAAATGAGCTGACACAATAATAATAGAAGCATAATCAACAACAAAAACACTAGCAACAACAAGAACAACAACAAGAATCAAAAGGAAGCAAAATCAACAAGCTCAGTTCATACTGAGCATACAGCAGCAACAGTGGACAAAAGGCCAAATTAGAGGGCCAAAATAAGCAAACAAATAAGCACTATAGGGTAAACTAAAAGCATAAGCCTAATCTATACCTAGGGGGCTACCTAAATCAGCAAAGATCAAGGAATTTGGTTAAAGTTTAACCAAGCAATGGTCAAATGAAAGTGGGTCAGAACTGGAAGCAGGGTAAGCTTAGGGTCAACTAGGCAGTTTCAAGACAAAAATTAAGTGGTTGAATGAGTTTCAAAGTGCAAATTTCTTTTTGACTTGTATTAACAAGCCGGAAAGGTTCACAAAAAACAAAAAATCTTTCAATTCCACCCAGAATCAACCCCTATGCAACAAGTTGAAGTTTGTCCCATTTTCAGTTATAAGACTTTTGACTTTTCAAGATTATGAACTAATTTGACTTTTGTGAGATTAGACTGGGTCCTAATCACTGAACATGATGTATTATGATAGAATAAGAGTAATTCTAACAACTTTAACAAGATTTGCAACAAAATGAAGATTGTGCAAGTGCAATTTCTTATCAGTGAAAAGTGAGCTTGGATATAAATAGTTTTTGACTCTCTTTGTAAAATTGACTAAGGTAAAGGTTCCTTGAACTTGATTACTGCCTAAGTGATTAGCCTAAGTGAGATTGAGCCACAAATAACACCAACAACAAGATATAAACAACAATTCCAAACACTCCTTTCAATTCTGTTTTATAAAGTTTATGAAGCAATTAAGCAATTTAAGGATGGAAACTGATAAATAAGCTGACACTGAACTTATATGAACACAATTAAGCATAAATAAACAACAATTAGCATATATAACAACTTATAACAGATTAGGCAAGAATTACACTAAAATCTTAAAATTAGAAACAATACTAGAAAACCTTTACCACTAGCTTAACTAGGGTATCTTGAAGCTGCAACAAGCTCCTAGCTTATCAAAGATAAGCTAGGTAAAAGTCCTTCTTGCTATTCCACAACTAGCAACTTCCGTAAGCTTCCAAGTCTAGTGCATAGGTAATATTTGCTACTGATTTGTTAATTTTAAGTTTACTTTTAGCTATTTAGAACCTAACTGAGCTTCTGGAAATAGTGTTGAAACACTGAATAGCTTAATCAAAACTTTGATAAAAATTGAAATTTAACTTAAAAAGTGAAAGTGGAAACAAGGTTTAAGTAACTAAAAATTGAAATACTTGCATTAATACTGAAAAGAGACTACAGATTAAACTAGTAAACTAAATTAAAAGCTACCTGCCTCCAAAGGCTTACAAAAGACTTCTATTTATACTAAGAATGGAAAATAAGAGCTTCTCTCTTCTTTGTGCTTTTTCTGTGAGAGCAAATGCCACAAAACTCATCCTTGTGCTTTCTTGATTAAATCCCAGCTGTCCATTTAAAGTTTGCTTGATCCTGTCCCTTAAATCTGTTTTGGCGCCAAATCAGTTGTGAGGATTGCCAGCGTGGCAGGGTGTTAGGTAGGGTTTTGTGAGAGATTGGGGGAGTTAGTGGGATGGGGGAGTGTGATTGGGGAGGCTTTTGAGGTGGGTGGTGGAGTGGTTGAGTGTAGCAGGTTAAAGGTGGATGTGATGGTGTTGTATGGCGGGTAAAAGAATGGGGGAGACAGAGTTGACTGAAAATTTGACCTTGGGGGTTGGGTTTATAATTAACGGGTGTTGGGTTGTGTGGGGTTGGGCTGGAAAATATATTGGGCCAGCAGAAAGGTTAAGGGAATTTATGATTGGGTTTATTTGGTTAATGGGTTAAATACAAGGTTTATGTGTTATTTTGGCTAACTAAATTACAAGGACCATAATTGTAGTTCCTGATTTCATGAGGGACCAATTCTGCCAACTGTTCAAACTCACTTCCAAGGATCATATTTGACAACCTTTGATTTCCCAAGGACCTTTATTGATTAATCTTCAAAATGACACGTCTAGGGACCGTTTTTGCCAATTCTGAAAAGTTGAGGGACTGATTTTGATATTTGTGCATACTTTGCTCCGTTTTTCGTCTGTTTTCAATCTTTTGTACCTGAAACACGCAAAAACACACTACAAGGATATTTGTGACATAATTCGATCATTTTCAAGTGTTTTTGATTGTTTTGACTCGAGAAATGGACGAAAAGATATGTGCAAAAAGGCACATATCAAATCCCCCACACTAAGCAATTGCTAATCCCTAGCAATTCAAAATTTAAGAACAACCCGTTTTTAAAATTTAATGGATTTGATGTCTCTTTACCAGATAGCCATTACTTCTGGAGTAGCCAAATGTTTCAGTATGTGATACTTTGGTACACTGATAACCAAATGATTTTGAGCAAACCATCAGTTGTCAACGGATTTGATTTGTCTTTACCAAAAACCGTTTGGTTTTGGACTAGCCAACTCTTTGATAGATTATAGTTATCATCTTGGTGAGTTGATTACCATACAATTTTTGGCAAATTGTCAGCCATAAACGGATTTGAGAAATCTTTACCAAGAGCCGTTTGCTTTTGGATTAGCCAGTCCTTATGTAGATTAGACATGGTGGACTGATAACCATTTGTTGTGTTAGTGCAAAGCACTTACACCAAGGGATTTTTATTTTTTATTTTTTTTGCCAAAACGGGGGTACTAGGGCACTAGAAGGTACACATGTGATCAAATTCGGCTAGAATTTCCCCCCACACTTAGAATTGAATATTGCCCTCAATATTCAAAGTACCGGCACTTAGCCGAAACTTTTGAACGGAAAAAGGTAATACTACTAGCCAAGTGTGGAAACGAAATTTTTTTTCACAAAAAGGATTTAAAACGATATCCCTGGATAAACATTAGTAACAAGATCCGATATTGGGCGGCTGGATTGAAAACAGGCGCATCAATCATTACGATCAAAGGGAATTTTGAAAATAAGAGCAAACAACACTCAAGAAGCAAAGCACAGCAGGGGAAATTCCCCCACACTTAGTTTTTGAAAATAGAAAGAAGACAGAAACATGGGTGAAAACCCATGGCATGCTACTGTTATTGTTAACCGAGTCGCTAGCTTGACTCGACCCCGAATTCATTGGTTCTTGGGGAAGCAAGTGGAAGAGAAAATCTCCATCGGACTTTCATTCAAGATATTTGGAAAAACATTGAATTTAATGAAAGTTCCACACCGATGAGATACATCCGGCTCAAAAGAATGATAAATGGATATGCCGGGGTCAAAAATGGTGTCTTCACTTCCGAATGATAGAAGTAAAGGACAAGTCACCGTATAGGTGAAGAAAAGAAAGAAAATCATGATGACAAGATCTTCATCTTTAAGATCAGGTTCAGTTTCCTGATTTTGGATTTCATAGGTTAAGCTCTTTGGATTGGACAACATTTTGGGTGGGAGGGTGGGAAAATTTGTCATCAAAATACCAATTCTCATGATTGAGAAATTTTCCCCCACACTATGGTTTTTCTTGTTATCCAAGTAATCATACTCCGGAGGAGTCATGATATGAGTGAGTTCACCGGAGAACTCCTCGTGAAGAGAATCAATCACATGATGTAAATTAGTGAACTCTTGTTTCGTTGTAGACTCATCACCATCCTCGTTCTGAACATCAAAGATTGGATTATCAGAAATCAAAGTGAATTCAGATTCGAATTCAAACAGAGAATTAGTGAAAGTTGTTTTGAAAGTTTCGGAAATAAGATGATTAACATTCTCCATTGGACTGTTGGGATAAAAATTGAGTGACAGATCATGATATAAGAGATTTTCAATTTCTCCTAGATCGGTTTCAAAGTCAAAGAGATCATTGTCACTTCCCGTTGGAAGTGGATTGATGTGAGTGAGTTCATCGGCGAACTCCTCAAGAAAAGGATCAACATCCGAATGAGGAAGTGATGCCTCTACATACTCGATGTCTTCATAAGATGTACAATCATCGCTAAGATCGGAGAAAGTCTCAAATTGATCTTTTGGACACTCAAGAGGGGAAGGTAAATCACACATATGATCAAAAGTTCCCTGTGACTCTCCTGGGACTGGGACAAGGTTCTCAACATTAGACTTTATGAATTCGTCCGATTCCATTTCAGGAACAGTGCTAAGATGCTCATCCCCCATGTTCGGAGAGTGAGTGTGAACTTCGGGTGTGATAACAACAGACTGAGGGAGTTGAGAAGTACTAGCATACATGGTTTTTACCAATTTCATATGTTCTTCTGCTAGTAATTCCATCATAGTCTTTTCTCCCTGCGATTTTTGGATTGATGGGTTTTCAATTGACAAACCTTCATAATACTCCTTCATTTGAATTGAATCCTCATCATCATCGTCGTCATCGTAGATGAAAGTATTACGCATTCGAGATCTTACTCTAGTTGCTTCTTCTGCTTCTTTAGCTAGTATTTCTTTGTAAGACTTCGGACGAGGTTCTTCCGGAGCAGGTTTGTTAACCAAATCCTTAAGATCATTTAAAGTATTTATAACATTTTGTAAAAGTTCTTGAGGAAATGGCTGAGGTTGTGTTTCAAACGTTTGGTATTGTGGAGGTTGGTCGTGATAATTGTTGTCACAAGGAAAAAGATTCCTAGTTTGACAATCGGTGCTAAAATGCGGACCCCCACAATACTCACAACCGTACTGTTGTGAAGTTGGTGCATTTTGAAACGATGCAACATTGAAATTTTGATAACACGGATTATGCTCATACGAAACGAAATCGTTTTGTGGATTATTGCAAAAGCTCGGATTAGAATCGAAAGCGAATGAATTCCTCGAACCACAAAACAAACAACTTCCATTTTGAATATCATTACCACATCGTTCACACGTACACCAACGACATGGTAAACCGAAAAGTGGCTCGCCACAACCGATGCAAGGAATAAACGATTGCCTTAAAGAAGGAATCGGACCATTCAAAGAATCAACACAATTGTCCGAATGATTATCAAGTCTCGAAGAACATTTTGAAAAATCCGGAGGTGGGACAAGTGGTGTGCTCTGAGAGCTAGGAATTTCCACCACTTTCGTTATGGTCCCCAGTTCTTGTTCTCGATAAACGTGAAGATTAGGCAAGTCGTTCTTTTTAGTCACCGCTTTAAGCTCAGTACGTTTGCTTGATAAACTTCGAACCGTAAATCATGAAAGGTGCGGATCAATTCTTGACGGTTTGCCATTAATAGCACGTATCTCGGGCTGTGAAGGGTAGTCGGAAGAATTTTGAGAATCATTGATAGCATTCGGATATGCTTTGCACCATTTACAAAATCCGACTTTAATATTACTTCCACACCGCTCACACCCACACTTGTGACAACGAAGATTGTCATCCACCGGACCTTTACAATGAAAACAGTGATAGTCGAGTGATGACATAAGAATTAAACATTAAAGAGGGATGGGAAGATATAATTAAACGTTAAAGAGGATAAGAAGATTAATTTTGGGTTTTTCGAAAAACACATCAATCAAAACGAGACCAACTCAAAAAGACAATTGTGAACTTAAACCAATAATCACAAACGGAAGGTTAACCTTTCAGGAAAAACGCACATAGGAGCGGGAGAGAAGAATGGATCTCTCACTAGGGCGAAGTTCGTTGGATCGCCCTATACCGTTTCGACTCCTCTTAAAGTTTGTTTTTCGTTTAAACGTTTTCCAAAACGCAATTGACACAAAGGCAAGTTTTGATCTTTTGTTTGGGAACTTATTAATGGCCATACCCCCAGTTGGGATGTATTCCGTCTTGGTTCTCGACAATGTATTTTATTGTTGTAATTATTAAACAAAGAAAACGGGAAAATCTTTTTGTGTTTTTTTTTCTTATCTTTTATAGATATAATACATATATAGAAACAAAAGAAAAATATTTTTGGTGTTTTATAAGTTTTTAAAAGCAATAACTTCTTGCGAAGGTTCTACAAGACTAATCGTCTAAACCTTTACGAGACTTTCGACACACAGCCTCCCAGGCAGCGGCGCCATTTGATTCGTCGTGTAAAACGTATATCAAAAATACCAACAAAATGAGGTCAATGTTATCGTGAGGACAACAACACGTGGAGAAATACAAGTAAACCCTTCGTGAAAAGGATTACCTCGTAAACTCGTGCGATGTGATTTTTTTAAGACCGAGAAAGTGATTTCCCGGGTCGTACCCCAACGAGGTGTGAATGGAAAGTTTTGTGAAAAGATCAAGATTAAAATCTTGTATGTTTGGTTGTGAAAGGTTATTTGGATTTGTTGTACGTTAAAGTTACGTGAAATAACAAACGTAAAACGAAATAAACGCAACCTAAATGGGATAAACAAGCAAGGAATGCTAGGGGAAACTTAAATCTATCTAAAAAGCTACGGGAAACATGTTAGGAAAACCGGGGAACCCTAAAACGCAATTTAAGTTAAACATGTGACGTTTATTAAAACAAACGTCAACGCGCAAAATAAAACTCGAATTTAAATCACGAAAGGTACTACGGGTTCACAAAAAATTTTCTAACGTACTAAAAGATAAAAGAAAATTTTAGAAAAAAATAAAATTAATTTTTCAATAAAAATTCTATTTATTACGATTTAAAAACTATTTAAACTACATTAAATTCTAATAATTACTAAACTAATTTAAATAATTCTGAAACTTTTTTGGAAATTAACTTAAGCTAAAACTAACCTAAAAAAATAAAAAGTTGGAAAAAGCTGTAGAAATAAGCAGAAAAAGCGGTATTATAAGCTCATAAGCAAAAAGGGAAGAAAGGTGTTAAATAAAAACAAAAGAGAATGATAACTGCAAGATCCTAGGGCGCAGTTGGTATTGAGTGTTGTGTTGTGTGTCTGGTATGGGCAGAAGGTCAGGGGTTCGAATCCCTTGGCCTCTTGTTTTTTTTTGGAAACATTTTTTTTTTATTTTTCTTCTTTGTGCAAACTCTTAATCACACTAAGCTTTTTGGAAAACAGATTTGGATCAAGGAAGACTCAAACAAATTTCATTCCAAACTCAAAATCTATTACAGATTCAAGATCAAAGTTGTTTTTGTTCAAAGCTTTTTTGTAAAAGTCCTAAACTTACACAAATAAGCAAATAAGCTCAAATGAGCTGACACAATAATAATAGCAGTATAAACANTTGATTAAATCCCAGCTGTCCATTTAAAGTTTGCTTGATCCTGTCCCTTAAATCTGTTTTGGCGCCAAATCAGTTGTGAGGATTGCCAGCGTGGCAGGATGTTAGGTAGGGTTTTGTGAGAGATTGGGGGAGTTAGTGGGATGGGGGAGTGTGATTGGGGAGGCTTTTGAGGTGGGTGGTGAAGTGGTTGAGTGTAGCAGGTTAAAGGTGGATGTGATGGTGTTGTATGGCGGGTAAAAGAATGGGGGAGACAGAGTTGAATGAAATTTGACCTTGGGGGTTGGGTTTATAATTAACGGGTGTTGGGTTGTGTGGGGTTGGGCTGGAAAATATATTGGGCCAGCACAAAGGTTAAGGGAATTTATGATTGGGTTTATTTGGTTAATGGGTTAAATACAAGGTTTATGTGTTATTTTGGCTAACTAAATTACAAGGACCATAATTGTAGTTCCTGATTTCATGAGGGACCAATTCTGCCAACTTTTCAAACTCACTTCCAAGGATCATATTTGACAACCTTTGATTTCCCAAGGACCTTTATTGATTAATCTTCAAAATGACACGTCTAGGGACCTTTATTGATTAATCTTCAAAATGACACGTCTAGGGACAGTTATAAGACTTTTGACTTTTCAAGATTATGAACTAATTTGACTTTTGTGAGATTAGATTGGGTCCTAATCACTGAACATGATGTATTATGATAGAATAAGAGTAATTCTAAAAACTTTAACAAGATTTGCAACAAAATGAAGATTGTGCAAGTGCAATTTCTTATCAGTGAAAAGTGAGCTTGGATATAAATAGTTTTTGACTTTCTTTGTAAAATTGACCAAGGTAAAGGTTCCTTGAACTTGATTACTGCCTAAGTGATTAGCCTAAGTGAGATTGAGCCACAAATAACACCAACAACAAGATATAAACAGCAATTCCAAACACTCCTTTCAATTCTGTTTTATAAAGTTTATGAAGCAATTAAGCAATTTAAGTATAGAAACTGATAAATAAGCTGACACTGAACTTATATGAACAGAATTAAGCATAAATAAACAACAATTAGCATATATAACAACTTATAACAGATTATGCAAGAATTACACTAAAATCTTAAAATTAGAAACAATACTAGAAAACCTTTACCACTAGCTAAACTAGGGTATCTTGAAGCTGCAACAAGCTCATACCTTATCAAAGATAAGCTAGGTAAAAGTTCTTCTTGCTATTCCACAACTAGCAACTTCTATAAGCTTCCAAGTCTAGTTCATAGGTAATATTTGCTACTGATTTGTTAATTTTAAGTTTACTTTTAGCTATTTAGAATCTAACTGAGCTTCTGGAAATAGTGTTGAAACACTGAATAGCTTAATCAAAACTTTGCTGAAAATTGAAATTTAACTTAAAAAGTGAAAGTGGAAACAAGGTTTAAGTAACTAAAAATTGAAATACTTGCATTGATACTGAAAAGAGACTACAGATTAAACTAGTGAACTAAATTAAAAGCTACCTGCCTCCAAAGGCTTACAAAAGACTTCTATTTATACTAAGAATGGAAAATAAGAGCTTCTCTTTTTCTTTGTGCTTTTTCTGTGAGAGGAAATGGGACAAAACTCATCCTTGTGCTTTCTTGATTAAATCCCAGCTGTCCATTTAAAGTTTGCATGATCCTGTCCCTTAAATCTGTTTTGGCGCCAAATCAGTTGTGAGGATTGCCAGCGTGGCAGGGTGTTAGGTAGGGTTTTGTGAGAGATTGAGGAAGTTAGTGGGATGGGGAAGTGTGATTGGGGAGGCTTTTGAGGTGGGTGGTGGAGTGGTTGAGTGTAGCAGGTTAAAGGTGGATGTGATGGTGTTGTATGGCGGGTAAAAGAATGGGGGAGACAGAGTTGACTGAAAATTGACCTTGGGGGTTGGATTTATAATTAACGGGTGTTGGGTTGTGTGGGGTTGGGCTGGAAAATATATTGGGCTAGCAGAAAGGTTAAGGGAATTTATGATTGGGTTTATTTGGTTAATGGGTTAAATACAAGGTTTATGTGTTATTTTGGCTAACTAAATTACAAGGACCATAATTGTAGTTCCTGATTTCATGAGGGACCAATTCTGCCAACTTTTCAAACTCACTTCCAAGGATTTTGACAACCTTTGATTTCCCAAGGACCTTTATTGATTAATCTTCAAAATGACACGTCTAGGGACTGTTTTTGCCAATTCTGAAAAGTTGAGGGACTGATTTTGACATTTTTGCATACTTTGCTCCGTTTTTCGTTTGTTTTCAATCGTTTGTACCTGAAACACGCAAAAACACACTCCAAGGATATTTGTGGCATAATTCGATCGTTTTCAAGTGTTTTTGATTGTCTTGACTCGAGAAATGGATGAAAAGATATGTGCAAAAAGGCACATATCAGTCACATTATCATTCATCATACATTTCATAGACTAGGGTTAGTCTACATTTCATCACGACATCATTTGCATTTTATCCCACTCGTAGAATATATAATTTCAAGTCACACTTATTTATTTATCTTTAAATAAATAATAACATATGATTATAGTTTTTAACCAATACACCAAACAAATTCCACTAGGGCACTAATATATTTATATATTAGTTATATTTCCACTGAGGTTTATTAAACTATATATTATATATTTTGGTAAGTTACCAAATATTAAACCATTACTTGTAATTATATATAACAAAAATTGTACCAACAAAGTAATAACTATCAAAACACCCAATGTTTACAAAAATTATATTTTTAAATTTTTACAACTTTGTTATATCCCGTCTTGTCCCGTTAGAATTTATTTTTAATTAACCCGGTACCCGATAACGCTAAAATATCAAAACTATACATTAAACGGTACCCCGTAAAAATTATAGTGCAAAAAAGATGACAAATCCACCACCTCATATGAGGTGGCCGGTTTGTATGTGTCTAAGAGGACACATGTTGGTCCCTAATCACACTTATATAAACCACATTACACATAATTTTACACATAGATGCATGGTGAAAGATTAGTTCAAGTAAAAAAAGAAAGTTTTCTTCTCTCTTCTCTTGTTCTTGTGCTCGTTCCAAATCCAACACCAAGGGAAGACCAAAAATTTTCAAAGACAATATCATTTACAAGAACTAGACATAATCTATTACAAGGTTTTGAAATATAAACCTATAGATTAGTAGGGTTTTATCCTTAAAATTTCCTAATCATTCAAGTAAGTCTATCATTTTCTTTTCACAAATTTTACCAAATTTCTTGCAAGGTTCATGTATTTTTATAGTATATGTACATGCATGTAAAATCTATACCACTAAACTTATGCTTTGTATCATTTTTATCTTAAAAATGAATGACTAGTGAACCTACGGAGAAATGGTTGAAAAATGATGTTAGGGAACCCATATCACCCTAGGAAGGTGCATGGTAGATTAAGGGATGAGTTGATGTTGTTGGTGATGGACTTGGACAAGAATAAACTAGGAAAAACCATTTTTACCACTATATATTTTGCTACTGTCCTTGTTTACAAAATATGGTAAACTTAGTAGGTTTTGGCTAATTTTGGACCAAAGAATTAGAAAATACATTCAAAGACGAAAACATGGCCGCTTGAATCACTAAAAACAGACTTACGACGAATATAGTGCTGATGCACGAATTTTATGGACCAAAAACGAGCCTTAGACCTTGTTAAAAAGTACCAAACTGTATAAAATACGCTAGTGCACTTTCTCACCATTTTGGGGATATAAAGAACACAAGAAACGGCCTTATAACGAATTAGTTACGAATTTTCAAAGATATTGGTTTACTAAAATTTCTAACAGCACTTTTACTTAGAAAATATTCTAAGTCTGCCCAGAAAACTTGCAAACACCCATGTTTGAGGCCATTTTCTCGTCAATTGACTCAGTTCTGGAGTTGGGACTCCAAGGATCAAAAGTTAGTACTCCTGGAGTACTTTTCAAATCATTTGGCCTTATGTCATTTGGACTCATAACCTGTACACTATGACCTTTAAAACATTCCTAAAAACTGCCCAGAAATGGCAGTTTTGGCCTAAACACCTGCGTTCACGACTGTTTATTTCATAATCTAGGCACATAAGGGAAAAATGTCAGTGTTAGAACTTTTAGATAATGTAACAAGCTTTCCAGAAACATTAAGTTTGATTCCTAATTCTCAGTATACACTATTTCACAACTAGTTTTCCGAGGCCACTTTGACCGTTTTCAGAAATTGACAAGTATTATATTTTACGACGGAAAGTAGTATTTTCACAATTTATCACCAAACGACTATTATAAAACATCGTTACACCATATGAACATGTAATATTCATTATGACTTAATACGATAATATAAATTATATTTTCGACAATATTACATATTTTGAATTAATACGAATGGTATAGATTATAAGTGCAAGTGCATACACGAATTCATTTCATAATCTAAATTAGATTACATGCATTCATTCTAGGTTGCGACTAGGAGTTTCACCTCATCACTTCAGTTCGTTCACTACATATTGTACCATCACTTAAGGTGAGTTTTCATAGCCCCGTTTACATTTCATTATTTATTTCAAATCCCACGGGGGAGAATACATTGCACCCATTTTTGTACGGACCTAAGTATCAAATTCAAGTACAATGCTTAAGTTACCACATTTGCCTATGAAATTCCCCTATTATCATGAACCGTTAATTGTACATAAGCGAGAGTGAGTGGATAGATCTATTGAGGGTGACGCCTCCATCGCGTTGGTTATACCAACAGTCAAACGGATGCATTTCATTTTTATCATTATTAGAGTGTCTGGCAAAACACTCTGGAGGGTCATTTCATTCAGTCTAGCTTCGGGGTCATGAGCTTAAGGGCTATTGTACTATTTTTCATTTGACTTATGTCATACATATTATACTTGAGGTTACCGTATAACATTCATTTTCATAAACCTATTATTTCTCACCAACATTATTGTTGACCCTTTTAGCAATGTATTTTCAGGTAATTAAAGTAACTCATGTGACATGCATTTGGACCTTCATGGAGTCGTGGAGTCGACGCGTCTCACACTTTTATTTCTTTGCACTTATGTATCGTTTGATCTTGTCATACTTGTTTTCAATAAATTTGTAAAACCTTATGGGACCTATGTTTGTAAACTCTATATGTTTTAAATAATGATCAAACGTTGTATTTACAAAACGACACTTTAGGTCGTTCAATATAACCTTGTATGAGATGCCATGATCATTACACCCAGGTATTCGATTCCGCTGCCATATAACAGGTATTTTCATGGTGTGACAGATTGGTACCAGAGCCAAGGTTATAGCGAACTGGGTTGTCCTTTTACCCTAGACTATAACTACCTCATAATAGCATCTCATCATTACATCATAAGTGCATATTCATTTTTATGTGATTTCATTACTCGGGTTATTCATTTCATCTTACATTGATTGTCACAGAGACATGTCTTCAGATACACACCCTATCATACTTTCATCAGACACTGAGATGCCGGATGCTATGTCATCCACTGCTGTTGCATCACCTGTTCATCCAGCACATGTTGCATCACCTATTCATCCAGCACCTCAGTCACCACTCGTGACAGCTGGGGAGGACACCGAGGCCTTTTACGAGGACGAGGTTTCCCCCACTCCACAGATATCTCCCTTTGCACCATCATCAGTTTTACGCACACCTACAGCTTTATTACCTCATACTACTCCTGTTCACTCAGAACAGACTCTCCCAGTCCGTCGTCGTAGGACATTCTGGAATGTTCGAAAGAGTGTTCGCATTGTTACTCCCACTCCTAGCATACCCATTACTCCTACATCACCATCACCATCAGTTACATCTGCCATTGCTCCTACACCTACTCTACCCTCGCCGCTCGAGAAGCGCGCAAGGCTTACCACTCCATGGTTACCTACTACTGAGACTTCTTATATTCCACCACCTACTCAGTATCATGTAGGAGAGAGCTCTCGTGCTGCTACAGCGAGAGAGCCTACTACCGTTACCTTAGGTTCCCAGTTAGTTGACTTACAGGGACAGATCGACAAGTTGAAACACCAGATGGATTTGACCATTGATAGTAGACTTGAGGCGATGGAGGAGGAGGTAGAGGGACTAGTCTTAGGACAGGTTAGTATCGATGTGTCTTACCAGGGACTAGAGACACGTCAGGGGCAGAATCATGAGCAGGTAGCTCAATTGGGTCATCAGTTGTCATTAGTGTGGGATTGGTTGGTATTAGTGTGGGATTGGTTGGTGAAGTCAGATACTAGAGAGGCTGCTCTTCGGCTTAGAGTTGAGCATCTCGAGGAGATTGTTGTCAGGTTTGATCAGGAGATCAAGCGTCTTAGGGGAGGAGCTGGACCATCTGGAGCACCTGGTGGAGCACCCGGAGGCGCCTAGACATAGACTTGTATTATGTAGCTTTTACTATTATCCTAGTCCCGGGGTGTGGGACATAGTTTAAAGAACTTGTTGTATTTTGGTTGTTGTACAAACAAATGTATCAAGTATGACTCTACTATGTAGGAATGGTTGTGCTATATATATATATCGGTCCATGTAGGCCGAAATTTTCATGTATTATATTCATGTGTTGTGATTATATTTATGATGTTTCGTGGTTGCTCTTTATTATTATTGTATTTATACATGTTGTGGTTGTATTTATACATGTTGTGGTTGTACTTATACAAGTTGTGGTTGTACTTATACATGTTGTTGTGGTATTCATGCTTGTTGTGGATTTATATACATCGTATGATGATTATTTTTAGTATGATTTCTCATGGTTGTGTTCCATTGTGATTGATCAGAAATATGCCACCAAGGAAAGAAAAGGTTGCACCGGCCGCACCGGCCATGTCACAAGCCGCTATCAGGAAACTTGTAAAGGATAGCATAGCTGAGGCACTAGTGGTTGAAAGAGCTAATGTTGCTGCAAGGGCTGCTGAGGCCGCTCCTCAAGTAGAAACATCTGAACAAGCTAGCAATGCAACTATTAGACGTAAGTGTACGTACAAGGATTTCAAAAGTGGTGATCCTATAAAATTCAAAGGTACTGAAGGAGCTATTGCTATGATCCGTTGGTTTGAGCATACCGAATCGGTATTTAGTCTATGCAATTTTCCCGAGGAGTCCAAGGTAAAATTTGCTGCTAGCACACTTCTTGACCAAGCTATGTCATGGTGGAATTCTTATGCAAAGCCTATGGGTATGGAAAATGCTTACAAACTTTCGTGGGACGAATTAAAGAAGCTGTTGACTAAAAAATTTTGTCCTCCTACGGAAGTGAAGAAGATGGAGACCGAGTCTTATGAACTAGTGACATTGGGAAATGATATTGAGACATACATCAGGAGGTATCATGAGTTGGCTGCTTTATGTCCGTCTATGGTTCCGGATAATGAGAAGTTGTTGGAAAACTTCATCGGTGGTTTACCTGAGAACATCCGTGGGGATGTGATTTCTTTTGACCCACAAACACTGGACAAGGCAATCAAGATGTCTCAGAAGCTTATGGCTCAGATTATAAAGAAAGGAACGTCAGCAAAGAACAACAACAGCAACAACAACCAAAACCGTAACTACAACAACAACACCAACAACTACCGAAACAACAACAACAACAACAACTACAACAATAACCGAAACAACACCAATCACAACAACAACAAAAGAAAGTGGGACAACAACCAGGGTGGCACTGCTACTCAACCACCACCCAAGAAATAAGATACTGCAAAGGCCTATGCTGCAGGTCCAACTGAAAAAAAGGGTTACCATGGTACTTTACCTAAATGCAACAAATGTCAAACCCACCATAACCCTGGAAACTGCCCAAAACCTTGTAATAACTGTGGGAAAGTGGGTCATCCAACAAAAGAATGCAAGGCTCCTCGTGTGGCGGATAATCAGAAACCTCCAGTAACATGTTTCGGTTGTGGAGAAGTTGGGCATTTCAAGAATAATTGTCCAAAGGGGAAGAATCAAGGTACAAGAAACCAAGATGGAACAGCTACAGGAAGAGCTTCTGTTATGGGAGGAGAAGATGTCAGGGAGGACCCGAATGTTGTTACGGGTACGTTTCTCGTCAATAATCGTTATGCAACCATTTTATTTGATTCAGGAGCCGATAGAAGTTTTGTTTCCATTGCATTTGCATCTTTACTCAACATTGAACCAACTACATTAGACATTTCCTATCACGTCGAACTAGCTAATGGGTCTTTAGTTAGCACCAACACCGTTATCCGTGGTTGCACTCTCAATTTCCTAAACCACCCATTCAATATAGACCTCATGCCTGTAGAACTTTGTAGTTTTGACATTGTTGTCTCGACATCGTGCAAGAATCATTTGTGATGAGAAGGTTGTTCATCTTCCTTACGACGGTGAAACTTTAGTTATTCGTGGGAAACGAAGTTGAACTAGGCTCAGTATCATATCATGCATCAAAACCGGGAAATATATAAAGAAGGGTTGTTATGCATTCTTGGCTCATATTACGGAAAAGAAGTCGGATGAGAAACGACTTGAAGAGGTGCCAATTTTTAAGGATTTTCCAGAAGTCTTTCCGTAAGAATTACCAGGACTTCCACCTACACGCCAAGTCAAATTTCAGATCGACTTAGTACCAGGAGCCGCGCCAGTTGCGCGAGCACCTTATCGACTTGCACCTTCAGAAATGCAAGAGTTGTCAAACGAATTGCAAGAACTATTGGATAAAGGATTCATTAGACCGAGTTCCTCGCCTTGGGGAGCACCAGTTTTGTTTGTGAAGAAGAAAGATGGATCTTTCAGAATGTGTATCGACTATCGAGAATTGAACAAGTTAACGGTGAAGAATCGTTACCCACTTCCTAGAATCGATGATTTGTTCGATCAGTTACAAGGCTCCAGTTATTAATCCAAGATCGATTTAATATCCGGTTACCATCAGTTAGGAGTTCGGGAGGAGGACATCCCGAAAACAGCCTTTAGAACTCGTTATGGTCATTATGAGTTTTAAGTAATGCCGTTTGGATTAACCAATGCTCCTGCTGTGTTCATGGACCTCATGAACAGGGTGTGTAAACCATATCTGGATAAGTTTGTGATTGTATTCATTGATGATATCTTGATTTACTCGAAAAAGCAAAGAAGAACACCAAGAACACCTCCGAACGATCTTAGAACTGCTCGAGAAGAAGCAATTGTATGCCAAATTTTCGAAGTGGGATTTTTGGATACGAAGAGTCCAATTTCTTGGCCATGTTATTGATAGCCAAGGATTACAAGTAGATACAGCAAAGATCGAGGCAGTTAAAGGTTGGGCTACGCCCAAGACTCCTACAGAAATTCGCTAATTCTTATGACTTGTCGGATATTACAGAAGGTTCATCGAAGGGTTTTCTAAAATAGCGAAGCCGCTGACCAAGTTGACACAAAAGAACCAGAAATACGAATGGGAAGAGAAACAAGAGTCCGCTTTTCAGTTATTGGAACAAAAGCTTTGCAGCGCGCCAATTTTGGCACTACCAGAAGGTATTGAGAACTTCGTGGTATATTGCGATGCATCACATAAAGGACTTGGAGCTGTGTTGATGCAGAACGAGAAGGTACTAGCTTATGTATCTCGACAGCTTAAGACACACGAGAAGAATTATACTACACACGACTTAGAGTTGGGTGCAGTGGTTTTTGCACTCAAGGTTTGGAGACACTATCTTTATGGCACCAAGTGCGTAGTATTCACAGACCACAAGAGTTTAAAGTATATACTTGATCAAAAGGAACTCAATATGAGGCAGCGTCATTGGCTAGAATTGCTTAGTGATTGCGACTACGAGATTCGATATCACCCTGGGAAAGCCAATGTTGTGGCTGATGCACTCAGTCGGAAGGAACGACTCAAACCTCTAAGAGTCAGGTCATTGGAAATGACAATCATTTCTCCGTTACCATCAAAAATTCTTGAGGCTCAGATTGAAGCACTCAAGGAAGAAAACCGACCAAGTGAGAAAATCTATGGTATGCCGGAGAATAAAAATGGTTTTGTGAAGAGGTCGGATGGAGTATTATGTTTCACGGACCGAAGTTGGATACCTCTCTACGGTGGAATATGAGAATTAATTATGCATAAATCACACAAGTTGAAGTACTCTATTCATCCAGGATCTGATAAGATGTATCAAGATCTCAAGAGACTTTATTGGTGGCCAGATACGAAAGCAGAAATAGCTAAGTACGTTAGCAAATGCCTTACTTGTGCTAAAGTGAAAGCCGAGTACTAGAAACCGTCAGGGTTACTTCAACAACCGGAGATTCCACAATGGAAATGGGAATGCATTACAATGGACTTTTTCACTAAACTTCCCAAGACATCAGGTGGTTACGATGCTATTTAGGTGATTGTAGATCGTCTCACCAAATCAGCTCACTTTATACCAATTAGAGAGACTTATTCCATGGATCAGCTCGCTAGACTTTATATCAAGGAAATAGTCTCGAGACATAGCGCACCAGTTTCCATCATTTCTGACAGAGATAGTCGTTTTACTTAAAACTTTTGGCGATCATTGCAAGATTCTTTTGGATCAAAGTTAGACATGAGCACTGCCTACCATCCTCAGACCAATGGTCAGAGCGAAAGGACGATTCAAACACTTGAAGACATGCTGAGGGCATGTGTGATTGACTTTGGAAATGGTTGGGCTAACCATTTGCCATTGATCGAGTTTTCTTATAACAACAGCTACCATTCTAGCATAAAAGCAGCACCATTCGAGGCACTTTATGGTCGTAAGTGTCGTTCACCAGTTTGTTGGGCCGAAGTTGGTGATACACAATGTACTGGTCCGGAGTTGGTACGAGACACAACCGAAAAGATAATTCAGATTCGAGAAAGACTCGAAACAGCTAGAAGTCGACAGAAAAGCTACGCAGATATTCGACGCAAACCATTGGAATTCCAGGTTGGAGACAAAGTCATGTTGAAAGTCTCGCCTTGGAAGGGCGTGATACGATTCGGGAAACGCGGGAAGTTGAACCCGAGATACATTGGGCCATTTAAGATTCTGGAAAGAATTGGTCCGTTAGCTTACAAGCTTGAGCTTCCGTCAGAACTCAGCAACATTCATAACACGTTTCCTGTCTCAAATCTCAAGAAATGTCTTTCTGATGAGACGTCCGTCATTCCACTAGAAGAAATTCAACTAGATGATAAGCTTAACTTTGTGAAAGAACCCGCAGAAATCATGGACCGTGAGGTCAAACAACTGAAGCAAAGTCGAATTCCTATCGTGAAAGTTCGCCGGAATTCTCGAAGAGGTCCCGAGTTTACTTGGGAACGGGAAGACCAAATGCGACTCAAATACCCACATCTTTTCACCGAGTCTACTTCCAAGACCAACACCAGCTGAATTCAGGGACTGAATTCCTTTTTGGGTGGGCGACTATCATAATTCTCAATTTCATGTCATTTGCCCAAGTCTTGACATTTTCCTATTCACAGATTTCAATTCATCATTTCACGTAAACTAGGTTTACGGATATTCATTTGACGAAACCGGGTAGGTTAAGTCACATTATCATTCATCATACATTTCATAGACTAGGGTTAGTCTACATTTCATCACGACATCATTTGCATTCTATCCCACTCGTAGAATATATAATTTCAAGTCACACTTACTTATTTATCTTTAAATAAATAATAACATAAGATTATAGTTTTTAACCAATACACCAAACAAATTCCACTAGGGCACTAATATAATTTATATATTAGTTATATTTCCACTAAGGTTTATTAAACTATATATTATATATTTTGGTAAGTTACCAAATATTAAACCATTACTTGTAATTATATATAATAAAAATTGTACCAACAAAGTAATAACTATCAAAACACCCAATGTTTACAAAAATTATATTTTTATAATTTTTACAACTTTGTTATATCCCGTCTTGTCCCGTTAGAATTTATTTTTAATTAACCCGGTACCCGATAACGCTAAAATATCAAAACTATACACTAAACGGTACCCCGTAAAAATTATAGTGCACAAAAGATGACAAATCCACCACCTCATATGAGGTGGCCGGTTTGTATGTGTCTAAGAGGACACATGTTGGTCCCTAATCACACTTATATAAACCACATTACACCTAATTTTACACATAGATGCATGGTGAAAGATTAATTCAAGTTTTCTTCTCTCTTCTCTTGTTCTTGTGCTCGTTCCAAATCCAACACCAAGGGAAGACCAAAATGTTTCAAAGACAATCTCATTTACAAGAACTAGACATAATCTATTACAAGGTTTTGAAATATAAACCTATAGATTAGTAGGGTTTTATCCTTAAAATTTCCTAATCATTCAAGTAAGTCTATCATTTTCTTTTCACAAATTTTACCAAATTTCTTGCAAGGTTCATGTATTTTTATAGTATATGTACAAGCATGTAAAATCTTAAAAATGAATGGCTAGTGAACCTATGGAGAAATGGTTGAAAAATGATGTTAGGGAACCCATGGCACCCTAGGAAGGTGCATGGTAGATTAAGGGATGAGTTGATTTTGTTGGTGATGGACTTGGACAAGAATAAACTAGGAAAAACCATTTTTACCACTATATATTTTGCTACTGTCCTTGTTTACAAAATATGGTAAACTCAGTAGGTTTTGGCAATTTTTGGACCAAAGAATTAGAAAATACATTCATAGACGAAAACATGGCCGCTTGAATCACTAAAAACAGACTTACGACGAAAAAGATATGCCAAAAATGACTTTCACTAACTATAAATACTTTTCAGAAAAATATAGTGCTGATGCACGAATTTTATGGACCAAAAACGAGCCTTAGACCTTGATAAAAATTACCAAACTTTTGAAAATACGCTAGTACACTTTCTCACCATTTCGGGGATATAAAGAACACAAGAAACAGCCTTATAACGAATTAGTTATGAATTTCCAAAGATATTGGTTCACTAAAATTTCTAACAGCACTTGGAAAATATTTCAAGTCTGCCCAGAAAACTTGCAAACACCCATGTTTTAGGCCATTTTCCCGTCAATTGACTCAGTTCTGGAGTTGGGATTCCAAGAAACCAAAGTTAGTACTTCTGGAGTACTTTTCAAATCATTTGGCCTTATGTCATTTGGACTCATAACCTGTACACTATGACCTTTCAAACATTCCTAAAAACTGCCCAGAAATGGCAGTTTTGGCCTAAACACCTCACTTCACGACTATTTATTTCATAATCTATGCACATAAGGGAAAAATGTCAGTGTTCGAACTTTTAGATAATGTAACAAGCTTTCCAGAAACATTAAGTTTGCTTCCTAATCCTCAGTATACACTATTTTACAACTAGTTTTCCGAGGCCACTTTGACCGTTTTCAGAAATTGACAAGTATTATATTTTACGACGGAAAGTAGTATTTTCACAATTTATCACCAAATGACAATCATAAAACATCGTTAACCATATGAACATGTAATATTCATTATGACTTAATACGATAATATAAATTATATTTTCGACAATATTACATATTTTGAATTAATACGAGTGGTATAGATTATATGTGCAAGTGCATACACGAATTCATTTCATAATCTAAATTAAATTACATGCATTCATTCTAGGTCGCGACTAGGAGTTTCACCTCATCACTTCAGTTCGTTCACTACATATTGTACCATCACTTAAGGTGAGTTTTCATAGCCCTGTTTACATTTCATTATTTATTTCAAATCCCACGGGGGAGAATACATTGCACCCATTTTTGTACGGACCTAAGTATCAAATTCAAGTACAATGCTTAAGTTACCACATTTTCCTATGAAAGTTCCCCTATTATCATGACCGTTAATTGTACATAAGCGAGAGTGAGTGGATAGATCTATTGAGGGTGACGCCTCCATCCGCGTTGGTTATACCAACAGTCAAACGGATGCATTTCATTTTTATCATTATTAGAGTGTCTGGCAAAACACTCTGGAGGGGCATTTCATTCAGTCTAGCTTCGGGGTCATGATTTTAAGGGCTATTGTACTATTTTTCATTTGACTTATGTCATACATATTATAATTGAGGTTACCGTATAACATTCATTTTCATAAACCTATGATTTCTCACCAACATTATTGTTGACCATTTTAGCAATGTATTTTCAGGTAATTAAAGTAACTCATGTGACATGCATTTGGACCTTCATGGAGTCGTGGAGTCGACGCGTCTCACACTTTTATTTCTTTGCACTTATGTATCGTTTGATCTTGTCGTACTTGTTTTCAATAAATTTGTAAAACCTTATGGGACCTATGTTTGTAAACTCTATATGTTTTAAATAATGATCAAACGTTGTATTTACAAAACGACACTTTAGGTCGTTCAATATAACTTTGTATGAGATGCCATGATCGTTACACCCAGGTATTCAATTCCGCTGCCATATAACAGGTATTTTCAGGGTGTGACAACATTCCACATAATCAATTACCAATTCTCGTAATTTCTGAAAAACCATTTCAATAATATTTATGATTCATTTTATTTATAATACGGCATTTTAAATCCGGTTCTCAATTTTACCAGTTGTAACAGCCTCCCAGCCTCAGAAGAAACCCGTCCCGGGTTTCACTTAGAATTAATCATCAAGATCGAATATAGATAAAATAGATTCCTGGATTTCATTCTCAAACTCATTACGTGAGTGGAGTCCCGGGTTTCACTTAGAATTACTCATCAAGATCGAATAGAGATAAAATAGATTCCTGGATTTCATTCTCAAACTCACTACGTGAGTGGAGGGCTATTTCAGAATTTCCAATAAGTTCAATGACAACGATATAACTTTGCTTAGATCGCCAGATTTTTCACGAATAGGAATTCAGCAAGCTCCTCAAAGATTTTGATGTTCATCATCATGGAATAGAGAATTTAGAGCTTTGTAGTGACAATCTCTCCTGGAAGTGTCCTTCCGGATTATACACATCAAGAGTCTTGTGGACTTCTCTAAGTCCCGATAAAAGCACGAGTATCGCGAGTTAGATCTAGTAAAAATTATTGAGTAAAACAGGATAGCAAGGATTAAGTTTTTCACGTTTACTCAATGTATTCCACCATCCTTAGGTGTTACCTTAATCATCTTCTTGCTTTACCTTTGATCCCAGTATACATTTCAGCGGTCTCACAAATGAAGGTCAGCATAGCGAACTTGTTGTCTCCAATTTCGGCCCTGATATAGTTAAATGAGCACATACGACCATAAAGAGTTTTGAACGACATGATCTTAATGTCTGGCGGCTTTTCATTAAATCAGGAAAGTTTGGGGAGGGACAGATGTCTCTCACAGCCTCCTTTCAAAGTTACTAATGACAACTGAAAGCTTTATTCTCGACGTACGAACGATTCTCTTACTCTGACCATCTGATTGGGGAGGTTACATAATACTCCTATTACCACTCGTCCCCAAGGTCAACTGTAGAGATTTCCGGAACTTCAGCATAAAACAACAGTCTTAACAAGACGTGATAGAAATCGACACTCTATGCCCGGAAGTCAACTTCTCTCAAGAACAGCGATTAATTTTGTCCATACTATTACTTGTCAATAACGCAAAGATGACTAGATTCAATAAGGTGATCATAATTTCTCATATGTTATTACAACCACTATCTGTTCTTGGAAATTTGATGACAGTTCCATAGTTGTCCTTTTCCACTCATGACTCAAAATTTGAATTGATCCAAGACGTAACGGTCTTATCGTCTAGCTTCTGTCTATCGACGCACTAAGCATTTGTTGACATGTATTGCAATGTCAACCTCTATGCTCGGTCATCAATATTGCCACTTTTGATCTTAATACATCTTATCCGATTCGAAATGACTTGAGTATTCTGATTTGTGCTCTCGTGCACTATCCAACCTTGGATACTCCGTAAGGTTCCATGTGAACATCCCACGTGTTCGTTCCCATAGCTGTCAATTCTTCTCTTTTGACAATCCTAGCGTGTTAATCAAAGGCAATCATCGGGTAGCCTATTTCGATGGAATAAGCTTTCCCATCTTCAAGCAAAATCACCGAAACCTTAAACCCCGTAACAACTTGATTTTAGCTTAATCTCGCAACTCATCAAACAAGAACTGTCACGAGATTAGACCGTGTATCAAGTTGTTAAGAAATAAGAATTTAACGTCGTCGATGATTTGGCTCAATTCAGGAATTGCTCAAAACGACGAATAGGTACCTACGGCTAAAAGTCACTGTTCACCAGGCGGTTTCAATGTGCGTACATACTGCTCGACTAAAGTATCAGCAACACATTCTCCTTATACCTATAATGACAAATCTTTGCGGTCGTCACTACCATGTAGTTCTCTCTAACTACTCTACCTCGACGGTCCGTTCTTTTCGGTTTAGGGTATGTCGTACCCTCATGTTGGGTGTATACTATACACCTTGTACACTACCAGTATTGTCTCCCAGACTCTGGGTGCAAGTACAACCGCACCCAAAGTTCACTCCGGAATGACATGACTTCTCTCGCACATCTCAATTTGGCGAGGGACGTAATCTACTCCTCCTTCATTCACATCAATCAATTCAGAAATCTTTATACAAAACATCGAAATCTATAATTGTGTATACACTTTTCTCTGAAACAACTAGGATAGGTGTTCTTCATCGTTCCCTCCTTGGAAGTTATCCTGCTTCCTTTCCATTCTTACCAAAACGTTCCTCGATTTACTTACGAAACATCAAGACTTTGCAACCACATCTGCATTTTCCTTTGAATAACAAGAACAGGTGTACTACACCGTTCTCTCTCTTGGGAAGTTATCATATCTCCTCTCTACTTTCCACTTATTTACCCTTTACCTCTTCTAGGTTCAGTCTAATAAGGTTTTGCTATCTCAGGAGACTTTCGTTAGCTCTCTGAAATCTCCCAGCAATTCCCACTTATTGACGTCTCTCATACAAACTAGTAGGGGAATTCTCCACCCTTGATTGACTAACTCTCGATGAGATCCACGGAAATAAAATTTACGTGATTAAGAGATCTCACCATCGTAGCCGAATCAATACTCACGGAGTTTCGTATTACAGCTATTTCCTTCTCTAGCTGTTACGATGTCACACTCTAGTGTCCTCCGTGTTTCTCTACACACTTGTCTCAGTGGTTTTAGGATATATGGGGTTGAATACTATCGCAACCTATCCTATTAGAGTTCTCATCAGTGATTCCTGGAGGCGGTTGGGTGACGACTAACCATCAGACACACTTTAGGGCTATAATAGCCACCACAAGTATGAACGTAGTCTTCGGGCCATCTCTCTTCCCAATCCATCGCTGCTGGCGGCATCCAAATCGTGGGTTGTTCCTTTGAAATTTCACTCGAACATCAGAGTTGATCAAACAGTTTGGGTATACGCGGAAACGGGCATCGAATTTTCATCGGTAGTTTATTCGACTCTCGACAGTTTGGGTATACGCGGAAACATCTATTCTCCTTAGTAACAAGGCAGGTGTTCACTCGCTTCTACTATAAGTTAATTGCTCCCGGAATTTAATCGTCATAGTGTGTGACATTGTTAGAACCTAAGTTTATCTACATTTATCAAGTCTCGGTTATTTAAGTCATTGTAATAGGTTGCTATGTTTATCTATGTTATTTAAGAGAGTCATGTAAACATTATGAAGTCCAAACGTGTCCAATGGGCCTTAAGCCCATACGTCTAGAAAAGGAAGGAGAGAGGGAGTGTTGCCCTAGCTCCTCTCCTATAAATAGGACCTCATGTATTCATTCTCTCTTGTTAGTTATTTCATTATCTTAAGGAAACTCTTGCACTTTTATTCTTCTCATTTGATCTAATCAACCAAACTCTATTTCTCATCTTATTTCTATCAATACTATATGTTGACATAAATAATGCGTAAAAACGTTATTTATATTTTTCGATATCTCTATGTTTTGATGATCACAAAATGGAAAATCATTAAACGTAAGATTACTACGTAAACAAGTATTAAGCTAGTTTATATCATTATATCCAACTTAATCATTCAAGGTATGAATAAACAAGTGCTTAATACATCTCATGATCAAAGGGGTATTTAATTAATTAATACAAAGTTTATTTAATTATGTAAACATATTATATATTTTTGAAAAACAATTTTGGTAATAAAGAAAAATGTTTTAATCATACTAAATATATGAATTCAAATTTTTAACCAAAATCAGTTAGTTTTTCACCAAATAAACTTTCCCCACAAAAGGACAAAAATTCTGGCCGTTACAGTAGGGCGGCCCCCTTAATTTTAAGGGGGCCGACCATGAATTAAGGGGACCGGCACGCTCCTGTGTCAGATTTTTGTCAAATTTTTCCCCTATAAATACCACCTTAAATCTGGTATTTTTCCTTACCTTTTGCACGAAAATTTCAGATCTCAAATCTCTCTAAACATCCTCCAAAACCCTTTGATCATTAGATTACTAATTCTTTTTTCAAGTGATTCAATCCCTCCACATCCATCCTCATTCAAAGTGCAAAAGAAGAATACTCCTTCAACAAACAAAGCTCAAGAAGTATTGTAGTGTAGTTGTGTATATTGTGTACATTAATTGTATAGTTGTGTTGTGCTTGTAATAAGTAGTGTAGGGAGAAGTAGTTGTGTTGTGAAGAGAAGAAGGAGTGTTGTGAAGAAGAAGTTGTGTTATGAAGAAGAAGAGAAGTCGTGTTGTGTTGTGAGATTGGTTCTAGCTACCCTTAGGACCCGACATTTAGCTTTGTGTCGTTAAGCCGGTGTAAGCGACGTTGTGTAAGGTTTTCTCCGCCATAAGGGTATTTGTTGACATAGTGAAGAAAACTCTCGAGTAGGTGAGTCGGGGAGTGGAGTAGGAACAAGGAAGGTGTCCTTGTAGCCGAACCACTATAAATCCTTGTGTTGTGGTTTGATCTTTCTAACTCTTCTCATTCATTATTTATTTACTTACATTATATTAGCTTAGTTAGTTAGCAATAGATAGTTGTTCATATAGTGCAAGTCTTGAATTCACATAAACTAGAATCGAAGTTTTTAAAACAAACTTGTTTTCAAAAATTTTAAAATTGACGTAAAACTATTCAACCCCCCCTTCTAGTTTTCCACAATTGGTATCAAGAGCCAGGTCAAACAAGATTTTTAAAATATATTGTATTTTAAAACTTGAATCGATCTATGGAATCGGAAAAATATTTAGAAGGGCAATCTATGCAAAGACCACCACTATTTGAAAGTGAGGGATTTTTATATTGGAAAAATCGATTCGAAACTTATGTGAAATCAAAGGATCTAGATCTTTGGCATGTTATTACTAATGGTGACTTTCTTCCTTTACAATATAATTCGGAAACTAAAAAGGATGAACTTGTTTCTTATGAAAAACAAAGCGATGATTTGAAAAAGAAACTTTCTAAAAATAATGAGGCTAAAATGGTTATTTATAATGCGTTACCACGCAAAGAATATGAAAGAATTTTTATGTGTAATACCGCAAAAGAAATTTGGAATTCTTTATTAATCACTCACCAAGGTAATAGTCAAGTCAAAGATAATAAAATAGATCTTCTTGTACAACAATATGAACAATTCACGATTCCGGAAGAGGAGTCGATAGATAATGCTTTTGCTAGATTTAACACAATCATCACAAGTTTAAAAGCACTTGATGAGAATTTTTCTAGCAAGAATTTTGTAAGGAAATTTCTTAGGGCTCTTCATCCGAAGTGGCGCGCTAAGGTGACGGCTATTGAAGAATCAAAGAATCTATCAACTCTACCACTTGACGAGCTAATTGGAAACTTGAAAGTGCATGAAGTGATAATAAAGAAAGATTCCGAAATGGTTAAAGGAAAAAGAGAGCAAAGCATGTCAATTGCATTGAAGACTAAGAAGGACTTAAGTGATGAAGAATACTCGACATCCGAAAGTGATAATGAAGAATACGCTATGGCAGTGAGAGACTTCAAGAAATTCTTCAAAAGACGAGAAAGATACGTTAGACAACCATTTGAAGAAAGAAAAGCTTCGCATAGAATCAAGGACGACAAAAATGGGGAAAGCGAGAGGAAGTGCTTCAAATGTGGAGATCCAAACCATCTCATTAGCGAATGTCCAAAAGCTTCAAGAAGTCAAAATTATAAAGCTTTCATAGGAGGAGCATGGAGCGATGGTGAGAACGATGAGAAAGAGACAACAAGAGAAGAGAAGTGTCTCATGGCCAAGGAATCCGATGAGGTAAGTTCCGAAACCGAGTACTATAGTGATGATAATCTATCCTTAGACGAAAAAGACTTAGATAGTGAATATAGGATGCTATGAAAATTATGACAAAAATTAATGGTTAAAAACAAACTACTAAAACAAACCAATAACCAACTAAAAGATGAAATAATTGAGTTGAGAGCTAAACTAAATAATCTAGAAAAATGCAAAGAAAATTTAAGTGATTGTAAAAATTGTCTAGTTATTGAAGAGGAAAATAAACAACTCAAGGAAGAAGTAAATAAACTAGAGAAATTTGAAAATAGTAGTAAATCACTTAAAAGGTTAATTAGCATTCAAAGATCATCAAGAGATAAAACCGGCTTAGGATATGATACAAATGAAGCTTCAACTAGCAAAACAAAAAGTGTAAAATTTAAAAGTGAAACTAATGAATCTAAACCAACAGAATCAAAACCAAAATACATACTTTTAAAAGATAGATTAGTACCCATTGCTAGTGACTAAGAAGTTAAAAGTTTTCGTAAATCATCTTTAAAACCCGATGCCGAACCTTTTAAACCTAAGATGAGATCTAAGACTCCACCACCTAGAAAACAAATAAGTTCCCATCCTAGGTCTAAAACTCCTCAAA
>LBNU01018252.1:82396-95391 GCA_014162995.1 Artemisia annua | reverse complement strand
TATATATATATATATAAACCTTCCACAATTCTCTCGTCCACTTGACGACTTGATTAATTTCGTCCGAAATGATCAAGAAATTTTAATTGACGAAATGTCAAGTAAAAGTGTCAAGTAATTCCTTTCGTGCGAATCCTCTCCAACGTATTTTTGATTAAATATAAATCTAATATATATATAAATATTTTCTTGTTCTTTCCAGAAAACCAAAACCTCGAAATTTCAAATTTTGGAGGGCGGCCCCCTTAAAATTAAGGGGACCGGCTGCCTAAATAAGGGCGGCCCCCTTAATGTTTAAGGGGGCCGGCCATCTGATTCTCCCAATTCGTTTTTCCTCTTATTCCATTTGCCAAACACTCCTCTTTTCAAACCAACTTCCACCCACTGCTGTTGTAACGAATTTCCAAACCCAAAACCTCAAAAACCAACTTCCAATTCACCAAATTTGGGTTAATTCGCAAGGGGCAAATTCATCTAACATGATTACCATTACCTATTGTAAGTTTTTCATGACACATTTCATCGAATTTCATCTAATTTGGTCAAATTAAAGATTATGCATGTCTTAATAAATTTTTCAAATTCATGGTTTCCTTGAAATTAGGTCTAGGATTTCTATAACTAAATGCTTCCCTTAGGTTTAGGATGCTTAATTAACAACTAGAAATCAATAATTACAAACCCTCATGTCGAAATTTTTTTAAAAAGTTCATACACCTCTTTTTAAAAATTTTGGTTAACACATTGTTGAATAATGCTATAAAAACTTGTTAAAACTAATCACATTATGTTTTTATAACTTGCAAAACATGAAACTATATTTTTCGACTAAGTAAAAATGTTTTTGTAAACGATAAGAGGGTGTTTGGATTATGTCCAAATGATGTCAAAATTAAGTCGTTATAATTTTTACAAAACGTTGTCGAATTTATAAACCAAAAACTAGTAATCCGGAGTTGTCAAGAAATATAATTCATATATATATTGACATACTAGTAGTATTAGTGTCTAGTGAAGGAAGCGTTTGGTTTAACAAGAAAAATGATATTTTTTAGTCAAAATGCAAAACATCCTTTTCGAAAACAAATCACATGCATAAGAAGCTCGTAAGAAATGACTAGTTTATAATCTAATATAAATCTAGTAAGTTTCATGAGATATTGACATGTTTAAAGGGGTGTTTGGATTAATCCATAACTACTTGCTAAACATTGTCAAATATGTCTAGAACGAGTTAAAAATAAAAATAAGGAACATAGTAAACTACTTCTTAGGATTAATGTCTTAGAGTCGAAGTATGTTTATGTTCCAACATACGTCTTAACAATACATACATATTTATTTTTCTTTATATTTATGTTGGTCTTTTGTATTGTTGTTGTGTTTAGGTGAAAATGCCAAAAGCGACTACCGAAGATATTTCCCTTACTAAAACCTACATTTCTAAAGTCTCCCAACTCCCTACTACGTCTTCTTCTATTGGACGTCTTTATCGTCAAATTGAGGATAGAAACATTCATGAAGGATGCGTAGTAGATCTAGCGTATGCTCAATCCGACTTCATAAATCGCTTGTTTACAAGCATAAATTTCAATTGCCTTTTCGAAATAAATGAACCCATCGTTCCTCGTTTCATAGTTGACTTCTATAGCCAAGTCACGGTTCAAACCGATGATTTTGGTTACATCACCATCTCCTTCATGATTCAACATCAATTCATCACCTTGACTCTCGAACAATTCGGTGAAATCCTTAAAATTCCTTTTCGAGGTCAAGCCGTTTTCACAAACGAGTGGGACCTTGAATCTCTTCATCGCTCTCGTCCTACATTCGGTCCATATCTTTCCACATCCCACATCCCGACGAAATTCATCAAGTCCTCGGTGTGGAGCGTGACACTACCACCCGAAAAATCAAATCGAAAAATGTCCAAATCTCTTCAACTCAAATTCTCCTCAAGGAACTGGGCCCCAACATGAAGCGTTGGGAAGAGCTCATTCGAGAGAATGCGTTTGGTACCGGGGGACATCGGGACCATCTCCCGGCGTGCCTTGCTCACATGTTGTATTGTATTGCTATCGAAAAGGAATACAATTTGGCCTACTTCTTTATCAAACGGATAGATTGTGCTCGTAGAACTCCCAAAGCCAACCTTCCATATGGGATGTTTCTAACTCGCCTCTATCGTCATGTTATCGAGTGCTTCCCCGATCTTAACGATAGCATCTACGAGTCCATCTATCCTACTCTTCGTCCTCTTGCTCTAAAACAAACTCGGCGACCTCGTAGTGACAAGGGAAAATCCTGCCGGCATAGCTTTCACGGCTCATCATATCGCTTAGAGGATGATGATGACGAGAAAGGAGCCGAAGGGGTTAGTACCTCATCATTCACGACTTTCGTCGATAATTTAGAGGATCTTGATCTTCCCTCATATCGAGTTCCATCTCCTCGCTCCCAAACCGATCGAACAATCCATGAGCGACAACCCGTGAGCCTCAACCGTCAAAAGAGCTTGCATGAAGAAATAAGAGGTGGCTTCAAGTCTATGGGGAAGACATTGAAGAATTTGTTTGGGAAGAAGAAGTGACGAAGAAGACTTTGTTTGCTTAATGAACAATATTTATTTTTATGTCTTGAATATTTATGTGTTATTTGTCCGATTTGTATTCGGAATAACTTGCATCATACTTGGATTATTTGCTTGAATGATTATGTAGGATGTTAACTTGCTCAATTACGTTTAATATATGATTATGTTTGCATGGTTTATATCTTAATATATGTAAGTTTGCATGCTTAGATTATATTTATATGTATATATATATAACATGTATGCTTTATAATAGACCAAAATCAATATGGAAAGTCCAAATGGAGCTTGCTGCAAATACAAAACAGACTAAAACGTTTTTCCAGAAAATTTTTGAAAAATTTTGATTTCTGGGTCGTCAGATGGGCGGCCCCCTTAATTCATAAGGGGCGGCCCCCTTAAAATTAAGGGGACCGGCCTCTAATTAAGGGGGCCGGCAACCCATACAGTAAAATTTACTGTTTTCTTTTTGCATCTTGTGATTTCTTTGGGTAGTCTCATCTATCATTTCCCTTTAAAACTAAACTGATTTTGGAATCCAAGTTTCTATTTTCAAATTAATTCCATTTCTAAACATGTTTTCATACTATATAATCCCCATGCATGTTTAATCCACACTCCATCATCCTCAACCTTCATTAAACCTCATCCATTTCACAATGTCTTCACCAAGAACTACCCACTCAAATAATGCCAAGAAACAAAAACTTGTCATCATCCCACCAAAACAACTCTTCATTGATCTTACCCATGAAGACAACACAACTCCATAACCACCACCTCAATGCTCATCTCCATGTGCACCAAATGCACCCTCCAAAACACCATCAACAAATGGAGCCTCCACCTCTTCCATACCATCCACTTCATCCATCAATGACTACATCAACAACCATTTGTCTCCACCACCAAGAGTTCCACCACCACAACCTACTACTCTTGACATCACACTTTCAATGTCACCATTCACACCTCTTGATGCACACTTTTCACCATCTCCCATCAATCCATCAACCTACAACCCCGTCCCATGGAGCTTACTTGAAGCTCATGGTGACACTTGCTTGTGTTGCATCCACAACCGAACAATTGTGTTCGGGCTTAGAGATGAGATCCACTACATGTACTCCCACATGGAAGACATGTTACATCAACTTCAAACCACCACCAACTCAACTCCACCACCACCAACAACAACCACACCTCCACCACCACCATCAACAAACACTCCTCCACCATCACCATCTCCATGCTCACCATCCATTCCACTTCATTAAACATGCTTGGAGATTGAAAAATAAAATTGTTTTCAAATATTTTGGGAGGGCAAGCTCTAGGAGGATATTCATGTAGAGCTTTTGGTCTATTATGTGATGTTTGTAAGCCTTAGAGGCTTTTATTTGGTTTAATTGTATCTTGCAATGATGAATGTAATTTTTTTGAATGATTATGGTTATTTGGGTTTATTATCTTGCATGCTATATATATGTGTGTTGCTTGTCCACTAAATATTTTTTGCAAGAATTCCATATCTCGATTCCTTTATGACCTCAAAACGAGGGGGAGTATACGTCAAGGGGGAGCTCAAACCTAATCGGGATAAACCTTTTTGATGCTAACAAAAAGGGGGAGAAGTGATATAAACTCATATTAATACTTGTATATATACTAATTTTTCGCTTAATGAGTTTAGATTTTGTAATCATCAAAAAGGGGGAGATTGTTGACATAAATAATGTGTAAAAACTTTATTTATATTTTTCGATATCTCTACGTTTTGATGATCACAAAATGGAAAATCATTAAACGTAAGATTACTACGTAAACAAGTATTAAGCTAGTTTATATCATTATATCCAACTTAATCACTCAAGGTATGAATAAACAAGTGCTTAATACATCTCATGATCAAAGGCGTATTTAATTAATTAATACAAAGTTTATTTAATTATATAAACATATTATATATTTTTTGAAAAACAATTTTGGTAATAAAGAAAAATGTTTTAATCATACTAAATATATGAATTCAAATTTTTAACCAAAATCAGTTAGTTTTTCACCAAATAAACTTTCCCCACAAAAGGACAAAAATTCTGGCCGTTACAGTAGGGCGGCCCCCTTAATTATAAGGGGCGGCCCCATTAATTTTAACGGGGCCAGCCATGAATTAATGGGACCGGCACGCTCATGTGTCAGATTTTTGTCAGAATTTTTCCCCTATAAATGCCACCTTAAATCTGGTATTTTTCCTTACCTTTTGCACGAAAATTTCAGATCTCAAATCTCTCTAAACATCCTCCAAAACCCTTTGATCATTAGATTACTAATTCTTTTTTCAAGTGATTCAATCCATCCACATCCATCCTCATTCAAAGTGCAAAAGAAGAATACTCCTTCAACAAACAAAGCTCAAGAAGTATTGTAGTGTAGTTGTGTATATTGTGTACATTAATTGTATAGTTGTGTTGTGCTTGTAATAAGTAGTGTAGGGAGAAGTAGTTGTGTTGTGAAGAGAAGAAGGAGTGTTGTGAAGAAGAAGTTGTGTTGTGAAGAAGAAGAGAATTCGTGTTGTGTTGTGAGATTGGTTCTAGCTACCATTAGGACCCGACATTTAGCTTTGTGTCATTAAGCCGGTGTAAGCGACGTTGTGTAAGGTTTTCTCCACCATAAGGGAGTTTGTTGACATAGTGAAGAAAACTCTCGAGTAGGTGACTCATGGAGTGGAGTAGGAACAAGGAAGGTGTCCTTGTAGCCGAACCACTATAAATCCTTGTGTTGTGGTTTGATCTTTCTAACTCTTCTCATTCATTAATTATTTTTTTTTGGGTAAAGGGGAGTAATCCTGCACCCGGTAAAATACATTAATCAAGAAAACGTTTCAGTACAATGGATGAGAGTGAGTCTCTCATCGAAGTCCCTAAGGACACTACCACTACCACTATATAAGAATGACATGCCATTCTTATAACTAACAGATCTAAATACTACTAACCATGACTAGCAATAAAAATACAATACATCACAACTCAAATAAAAATTTAAGTCTTCTTAGTCATCCTAGCGATCCAGATCATAAACATGCGAACATCCAGCTTCAACCAATTGCGTCTTCTATTAGTATTATGCAAGCATAATCTAATAACCTAATAAGAGTGACTTCCGTAGCAAATTGACTTTGAAACATAAACATGGTCTAAGCGACCCAACCTTCCAGCATATCCGAACTTGAACCAATCTTCCAAGAATAAGAATGAAACACATGAAGACAACTACCACGGATCAAATCATATGCAACAACAATGATATCATAATCAATGGTATCGTATCCGAACCAAGACCCAATGCAACTTGGACCAATCTTCAAACCAATACGAGTGAAACACACGAAGACAAGCAAGGATCAAGTATAGCACCAGCACATTCACCATGCAAAAACAATCACAAGCACCATCCCAATACACAAATCAGCCCCAAAACTTGTGAAAGTATGATAATCAGCGTGTATAGAGTCATAGTAAGTAGTAACCAGCACATGACTCCCAAACACGACATAGCCTTCTTAACTAACCCACTCAACATCAAACCAATGCTACCATAAGTCTTTACTGAAGCCTTGTTCGATTTGTTGAGAAAACATTGTTCCATCTCTCTCATAAACCCATAACAATTGAACATCCAAATCAATACAACGCAATAATAACAGCCCTAAATAAAGGGTATCATCCAATCAATCAGATTCAACAATAGCTTGCAAACGCTGAACCCTATCAATAGGGATTCTAATAAGAGTGAAGTCGCGATCAGCAGCAAGCACAATCAATCTCAACAGCAAACACCCCGAATTAAAGATATAGCAATTAAGTATCAACGATTGGAATCAATAATATATAGGAATAATAAAGTCGGTTCCAATCACAAACCCCACCAACGATTTAGGAAACAGCAAACCAAAAAAAGGAATGGATATGGCGGTTTGACACAATTCCTAAAACCGATTATGAACACAACTAATATCAACGATACCAAAAACCTTAGGTAAATTCCAAGCAGATCCAAACGCGTTGTAGCAAGGATTTAGATTGATGCACACTAACAATGGATTGGAACTGAATGGAACGATTATGGATTAAGGATGAGGTTTTTTAAGATAGTGAAGTTCGAAACCCTAAATATAAATAAAACCGATTAGATAACTAAGTCGGTTTAATGGTAAAACATGATAAACCCTTAACGATTTAAGAAGAAAACGATAAGGGATTTAGGGATTCAAACAAAGACGAATTATTATCCCTACAAACCAGAAAATAATGTGGTTTAAGCAACGAAGATGTTAAGATTAATGATCAATATGAATGCAAAACAATAGCTCTTAACAAATCGTTACAAAAAACCAAAGAATTAGGTGGTTATTGATGAAAACCGATTAAGAATAGGTAGGGATAAAAAATTCGCCAGAGAGAAATCATTTTAGGGTTTCTCATTCATTAATTATTTACTTACATTATATTAGCTTAGTTAGTTAGCAATAGATAGTTGTTCATATAGTGCAAGTCTTGAATTCACATAAACTAGAATCGAAGTTTTTAAAACAAACTTGTTTTCATAAATTTTAAAACGGACGTAAAACTATTCAACCCCCCCTTCTAGTTTTTCAAACTATACTTGTGTTTACAAAATGGTGACCTAACAAGTGGTATCAAACGCCAAAAGAAGGTGTAATTTTTTGTTTTTGTTCTCAACAATCCAAAACCTAGCTTTTTATTCGTTATTTTTGAATAAAATTTGCTACTTTCTTGTTTGTTTCGTGTTTATATCACATATTTGTCATCAAACTTGTGTTACAAACTCAAACAACCAACAAAATATCAAATTTTTTGCAAAAATACGAAAGTTTTTAAAATTGTACTTGTTTTCGAAATTTTTCAAATTTTCAAAAAGTAGTTCAAGTTTGCAACTTTCTTTAAGATTTCATCATTTTAAGGTTAGTTGTACAAGAATCTTGGAATAAAAACGTGTTTTTGGCTTGCTTTTAACAAAAACAAAAATCTTCCAAAGTTGTACCTTTTTTCGAGAACTTTGGACCCCAATCTATCGAGATCTTTGGTTACTGCTCCTAAGGTGTTTTCATTGGTTACTCAGTACTTTTCTCTCTTGTGTAAGAAAGAAAACACTTCGACTCGTTGGATATTTTCGTTATTGTATAATCTCGAAAATTTTGTGGAATTTTTTCGAAAATTTTAAAGTTTCGAGATCTTTTCTTGTTTATCGAAATCTTTTGATTTTCGAGATCCTTGGAAAACTTTCGAAATCCTTTCATAATTTTCGAGAACCTTACAAATTCCTGCTACAGTGAAATTTCTCGAAAGTTTGTTAAAATTTCTCGATAAAGTTGGTTTTTTTCGAAAACTTTTGAAATTATCGAGATCTTTGTAATTTTTTCGAGATCTTTTGGACTTTGACTGTTTTTCGAGATTTTCAACATTTTAAGCTTTGAGAACATACTTGGGATAGTTTTTGAGAATTGGCATCACACTTATACCTTCTACAAGATCCATTTTTTACACAAGTTATTCATCATGTCTCAACCACCGTACTACAACTTTCATCAACAACCATATCATCACACACACATGTTTCGTCAGCAACAACAACAACAATATCTACAGCAACAACCTCAACAATCATATCCAAATCATCAAATGAGTTCTCAACAACATCATGTCATGATGCATCAACATCAACAACTGTCTCATCCTCCACCATTCCTAATGCAACAAATCAGTCAACCATTGAAACAAACTCATTGGTTTGATCAAATGTGTGAAGTAATCACTACTCAACAATCAAGGCATGAAGCAGGTTCACTTGACACACCACCTATGCTCACACCCGGTAACTATGTTCAGTGGTCAAGTCGATTCCTACGATTTCTTGAACTCAAGAAACCTCATGGCAAATACATGAGACAAGTCATCTCTGAAGGTCCTTTTGTGCCACCAACTGACTTTGTCCCTGGTAATCCTAATGCTACTCCACCGATACCGGATTCCTACAGAACTCTTACCGATGCACAACTCACTGCTGAGCAACTACTTCACAAAGAAGCCGATGAATATGCTATGATTTATATTCTTCAAGGAATACCAAATCCGATCTTTCGCAGTGTTGATGCTCAGAAAACAGCTAAGGCTATGTGGGAACATGTCCATCTCCTAATGGAAGGCACTCAACTGAATCAAGAGGACATGGAATCCAAACTTTATATGGAATACACAAACTTCATGATTGAGCCAATGGAATCACTTGAGTCATATTATCACCGCTTCACAAACATCATTAATGACCTCGATCGACACAACATTATCATACCAAGGATTAGTATTAACACGAAGTTTTTAGGATGTCTTGGCCCGGATTGGCAGAAGTATGTGACATTTGTTCGACAAACAAAGAATCTTCATGAGACACCATATGGTTTGTTGTTTGACTATCTGAAACACCATCAACGTGATGTAGACAACGATCACGCCCTCAGAGGAAACTACTCACAGCCCCCACCTACAAACTCTTTGGCGCTTGTTGCTCAATCTCATGTTCCATCTCCACCACTACAACACAATGCTTATCATCCAGAACAGACTTACCTTAACAACCCATCTTCGTACTCACCTTATGATTCCACAATGCATCCTCCGGCAAATTCATTTGCCTCACATGACAACCAGGACACCTTGTCTTCACAACACAGTGCAAATGATGACGATGATGATGAGGATTTTAACAGTCTCAACCAAGGAATTGCACTCATTGCTCGAGCTTTCAGCAAATTCTCAAACAAATCCAACAATCGTCTTCGTTCATCTTCTAATACAAGGAATCAAGCTATCATTCAGGATGGTCGCATTGAAATACAGAATCGGAATACTGGAAGATTTGGATCAAGTAGTCATATGGGAAACTCCAACTCTGGACATCGTTTTAACAACAATGGAGGATTCAGAAACAATGGTGGTGTCCCTCAGAAAAAGGCAGACATTGTTGATACTGGGAATACTGACTCAGGGAATACAACCATCAGATGCTACAACTGCAATGGGATAGGTCACATGGCAACGGTATGTCCATCACCACGTACTCAAGGTAGCAAGTATCACAAGCAGGCATTACTTCTAGCTCTCAAAGATGAAGCCTGTAGCAATATAAATGCCAACGACAACAGTTTCATGGCAAATGCACATTCTGATGATGACATGGAAGATCTGGAAGCTGCTGTTATGCTGATGGCCAACATGCATGAACTTCACATAAGTGACTCAGGCCCAGTATATGACACTGATGGTCAATCTCAGGTATCTTCTATTCATTCATGCCTGATAAATGAAATCGTTTCCCCATCTGCATCTGAATCTCACAAGGAACAAGACGTTCAAATTGACTCATTGTTATCTAAACAAACGAATAATCAAATGGACACAAAAGTTATATTTGATGAATTTCAAATTAACCCGGTTGTCACATTTGATTATTCGGATTATGAAAATGTCAATGATAACAATGGTCAAATTGAACATATTGATTCTTCGTCTGGTCCAGATTCGGAACTTCAGTCACTTCTCATGACTAGTCAAACTCAGAATATTAAATGTCAAGAGCTTAATGCTAGATTGAAAGCAAAAAATGCATTATTAACTAGGGACATTGAGTGCTACAAATTACAACTGGAAAATGCTGAAAAACATGTTCAACGGGAAAAAGGCTTTGAAGCTGCTTTTCAAAAATATTCTCGTCAAGTTATAGAATTAGAACATCAAATTGCTAAAATTATGGAGTCTAAAAACATCTTAGCTTCTGAACTGGAAACACAAGCATTTGAACACAAACAACAAATTGAACAACTTGATGCAGTCATTTCAAAAACTAAAACAGAGTTGTCAAATTGTCAAATCGAGTTCAAAGAACACAAATGCAAAACCAGAGAAAAAGTTAAGTCATACATTGATGAGATTGTTGAATTGGAGCATAAGCTCAAAGAATTTCAAAATGTTGTGTATAAAACTGGTAATTCAGTAACTACAATTCAAAAGTTTTCATTTAAACGTACAAATAATGGTCATGGCTTTGCAATTGGAAGTGAATCACCAAGTTTTTTACGAGTGGCACTCAATGAGATCCCAAAGATATATAGTGCAGATCATTTCTTTAACAATACTGTTATTCGTACTGTTGTATATGATTGTGAGGAAGAATATGAAATTGAGGAAGAGAGTCGATCAAAAATGGAAAATGTTGAATATAATAAACCTTTTGATTACTCCAAAATGCCTCCAATAACCGACATTTTTACTCCTCAAAAAGAAAAATCAGAACAACCATGGTTCATAATCAAACCTCAAGAAGTTACCTCTTCAGTAGCTCCTGCTAAGCCAGTGGTACATATTAACGGTCCTTTACCAAACAATGAAAAACTTCAACCTCTTCCTACACGTTGTCTTGTACTTCGGTATTTTGACACGGTCAAGGAAGATCTTGAACGATTGGATGAAGCAATAGAACGCAATTCCCAAATAACGGTTTTTACTATTACTACTCCTCATGGGAGAGAAAAGAGAGAAGTGTTTCAAAAACAGTTTTTACCTATTGCTCAACACTTGCGTCTATGTGCTAACCACTGGGAGCAGGAACTTCAGAAGGAAGTCTCTTCTATGATGAATGTTTTTCATGCAATAAAAAAAGCTATTTTAAAGCAACAACGTCGAAATCAATTTTTACAAAAAGAAGCTGATCGACTCTTGGAACATGTTCTTAGTGCTGATATTATTTCTGTGGTTATGAATTCTCTTTATTAATCTGGAACTACGATGCTTGTTGATGATCATTGTGATGATATTGAGTTGTTATCTAAACAAATTGAGACACTAAAAGATGAAAACGTTAATCTCCGAAAACACAATGATGATGTGCAAAACAAACTTTCAAATGAGATTTCTAAACTCAACAAAAAGCTTGAACGGTGTCAAAACCAGAGTCTTGATTTCGAACTGGAATTGCAAAGTCTTAAAACTTCCACAACTTTTCAAAAAGAGAATGAAGATTTAAAAAGTCAAATTTCAAAATATGAAAAGGAAATTGCAGAATTGCAAGAAGTTACAGACTACTGGCATAAGAGTCGTGATGAATATTTTTATTCAAACAGAAAACTCGACAGTGAAATTCAGGATAAAATGCACATTATCATTGAGTTAAAAGAGAAAATACGTAAGCTTAAAAAAGGAAAATCTGTCAACACTAATGTAATTGCACTAGGAATGTACTCATTCGACATAACAAATGTAGCACAAAACACTGACAAGTCTAATATGGATCCTTCAACCTCTATAGGAATAGTTGCCACTCATAGCGTTAGCAGATCCAAGCGTAAACAAATGAAATGGAAGAATAGGATTTTGCAACGTAGAAAAGCGACACTAGAAGCCTCTGAAGTAGAAGAACACCATAGGACTTTGAATAAGACTCATCCTGTACTAGATTTAGATTCTGATTTGGCAAATTGTAATCCTAATCTTTGTGTAACGAATGATGAACCTTTGAATGTCTTAAAAGTTGATGCTTCATGTGTGTTTTGTCGTAATAGCATGTTATCTGGTGATCATTCTAAATGTGTTGCACATTCTCTTTTATCACGCTTTAAGAAACGTACATTAGGCAGAAAATCTAGGCCCACTAATTCTTTTAAATCTGTGCTAGGACTTATGCCTTGTGTAGTTTCTAAGAATGATATAGTCAACCCAGTAGTTGCAAAGAATACCTCTAGGATCATGCCAACTCTTACTGAATTTTATATAAAGAAGGCTAAATCTAGTTGGAATTGGCAACGTTGGTTACAAAGGACACATAACTTTAGATGGATTCCTAAAATTGTTAACATGTGTGCTTCTAACCCAACGGAACCCACAACTTCATTGGGTTCCACCCTTACCATTGTACTATCGTCGTCTCTTTCATGTGATGCAGGTGGTGCATATCGTTCTTTGGATTGTTGATAGCGGATGCTCCCAACACATGACAAGAAATCTAAAACTGTTAAGAAACTTTGTCTCAAAGTTTATTGGAACTGTCAGATTCGGGAATGATCATTTCGCTGCAATTATGGGGTATGGGGACTATGTCAGTGGGAACATCGAAATTAGTCGTGTATACTATGTCGAAGGCCTTGGTCACAATCTCTTCTCAGTCGGTCAATTTTGTGATGGTGATCTAGAAGTTGCATTTAGGGAGAAAACATGCTTTGTTCGTGATTTAAACGGGAATGATCTTATGTCAGGCACACGTGGAAACAGTCTTTATACAATTTCAATGTCAGACATGACCGCTTCCTCTCCCATATGTTTACTTTCAAAGG
>LBNU01018252.1:69542-82349 GCA_014162995.1 Artemisia annua | reverse complement strand
CTGATAATATTCAAGTACCTGATACAACGGTTACAACAACAACTGTAACACCCGATGCGCCCCCAACTGAATCACCTACGATAGAAGAACAAACCGCTTCCAACACCGACAACCCATCTGAAGATCTGAATCCACGACAAGTACCCGAACCTGCAAATTATGATCCAAATGCGTTCTTTAATCCGTTTGCTCCGACTCCGAACCTTTCAGATATTGTTGAGTCGTCAACACGCAACTTGGAATCAACTGATATGCAGCAGTTTCATAACCCTCACCCTTCAACACATCATTGGACTCGTGAACATCCACTTGTTAATATTATTGGTCATCCAACAACTCCAGTTATGACAAGACAGAAACTTCACTCCGATGCCGAACATTGCATTTATGCTCTAACCGTTTGTCATGAAGAACCTAAAAACATCAAACAAGCTCTCACTTATGACAACTGAATTGAGTCTATCCAAGAGGAGTACAACTAATTCAAACGTCTTGAAGTTTGGGAATTAGTTGAACGACCGGATGGAGTTTATGTCATTGGGCTCAAATGGATTTGGAAAAACAAGTTGGACGCAGAAGGCAATGTTATTCATAACAAATCACGTTTGGTTGCTAAAGGATATACTCAAGAGGAAGGAATTGACTTTGAGGAATCTTTTGCACCAGTGGCTAGACTAGAAGCTGTTCGAATATTCTTAGCTTACGCTGCTCACAAGACCATGGTAGTTTATCAAATGGATGTTAAAACGGTATTTCTGAATGGTGTACTACGTGAGGAGGTATATGTTAGTCAGCCAGAGGGATTTGTAGACCCAGAGCATCCGAATCATGTCTACAGACTTAAGAAGGCTCTTTATGGTCTCAAACAAGCCCCTAGGGCGTGGTATGATAAACTTATTGCTTTCTTGCTTGCTAACTCTTTTACTAAAGGTTTGCTGGATCCAACTTTGTTTATTCAAAAACACGGGGAAGATGTTTTAATTGTGCAAATATACGTCGATGACATTGTTTTTGGCTCAACAAACAAAAAGTACTCAAACGCTTTTGCCAGATTAATGAAACAAAATTTTGAAATGTCAATGATGGGTGAACTTACGTTCTTTTTAGGACTTCAAGTTCATCAGTCTCCCCGTGGTATTTTCCTAAATCAGTCCAAATACGCTCTTGAGATAATTAAGAAACATGGAATGACCAGTTGTGATACATACAATACACCTATGTCCAATTCAACTAAGTTAGACGCGGATCTAAATGGGAAACCTGTTGACCCCACAAAATACCGAAGTATCATTGGGTCACTGATGTACCTTACCGCTAGTAGACCAGATATTGTATTTCCTGTATTTATGTGCTCTCGCTATTAGTCCAGTCCAACTGAACGTCACCTCAATGAGGCTAAGAGAATCCTTCGATACGTAAAGGGAACCATTAACTTGGGGATCTGGTATCCGAAGGATTCTGGTTTTGAACTAATAGCTTTTTCAGACGCTGATCATGCAGGGTGTATAGATACACGCAAAAGCACTTCTGGTGGTTTGCAGTTTCTTGGAGATAAACTAGTGTCTTGGCAATCAAAGAAGTAGGATTGCACTTCACTATCGTCAACAGAAGCTGAATATGTAGCTATGTCTGCTTGTTGTGCACAAGTCATTTGGATGCGTACACAACTAATGGACTACGGTTACTTATTCAACAGGATTCCGATGTACTGTGATTCGAAAAGTGCGATGGCAATCTCGTGCAACACGGTTCTGCATTCAAAGTCCAAGCACATTGATCTCCGTTATCATTTCATCAAGGAGCATGTAGAAAAGGGTACAATTGAGTTATATTTTGTGGGTACTGAATACCAACTGGCATACTTGTTCACAAAACCACTACCCCCGGGAAGGTTTACTGAGCTAGTTCACCGGATTGGTATGCGGTGTTTGACTCTGGATGATCTACAATCTTTTCTAGAAAACAATTAACCGAGTCAAATACCAAAACTATTTTTGTAAATATTTATCAAAAACAAAATACAAAATCAAAAAATCTTCAAAAATACAAAAAGATTTTACAATTTTTTATGTTCTTCATATGCATGTACACAATCTTCGTCAACACTTTGGTTTATCAAAAATTTCACACCAAGTGTTGAGGGGAGAAAATGTTCTTCAAAATTCAAAATCTTGTGCAAACATGTGTACGTGCATATTTCTTTGTAGTTATGATGTTATTTTGCAATGGTGGAACGTCAAAGGTTATCTTTCTCATTTCTTTTTCATTTTTACTTCTTTATTAGCCTACCATTAACTGTCGTTACCTTATCCGTTAAATTAAGTCATTAGGACATGTTATATGGTTTAATTTGTAGTCCAGGGACTAATTTTGCCAAGTTGTAATAAAGTTTCAAAAATATTAAACAAACAAACACCCCCCCCCCCCCCGTTTTTTCTTATTTCACAAAAAAAAAAAAACACAAACAAAAACAAAAACAAAAACAAAAACAAACACCCATTTTACATCAAACGGCTCTAAAACTAAATCCAAATCCGTGTTCATAATCTTCAAACTGTAAGTAAATTCGTGATCATTAGCTCATTTTAACAAATGGTTTTCAACAAATTGAATTCTTAATGGCTAGATTTTGTGTAATCGTGAATTTATGAACTAGGGTTTTAAAAAATCTTGAATCTTGCGTGTTAAGTTGTTTTAGGCCATGTAATCATAGGCCTTTTGTTGCTAAACGTATTATGCTTATGTCCCTAACGTCTAATCATAACAATTTACACGTTTGATTTGATTTCGATAATTAGGGGTTTCGTATAATTAGGGCTTAGTGATTGTGTAATGTTTTTGTGAATTTTATTGGTGGGATTTGTTTGTTTATGTGTTTATAACATGTTCATAATTGTTAATTGTTCCAAATCAACAGAATGCATGTTCTAGAAATTTAGGGTTTATGTTCGAATTGGGGCTTTTCGTTTTGATGTTTTTGAGTCTAATTAAACTGCTTAGATGTGTTCTTACATGTGTTAATTGATGTAATTAAGTGGTTCCACTACATGAATTCTCGTTAAACATGTTCTAGATAATTTTTGGGCTCGATATCTTTCGAGATCTTTTTGAATGTGCCTAACTGTGATTCTAACTGTTGTTAATCATTCAATATACAGGTTTCATTCAAAAAGATTCAAAGATTTCACAAAAATGTACGACTTCAATGATTTCGAAAAATTATTGTATAAGAATTTTTTTCGAGAAAATTTATCGAGAACTTTTATCATAAACTTTTCGAGATCTTTCAAAATTTTCGAGATCTTTTCATAACTTATGTTATCGAGAAAATCTTAGAAAATTCTGACATCTCTCAAAAGTTTTCGAGAAAATGAGATTATCGAGATCTTTTCCAAAATTATCGAGATAATTTATCGAGATCTTTTTAAACGTGAAATGTTTTGAGATCTTTTCAGACCATGTTTTTCGAGAAACTCTGCTGTAGGGTTTTCGAGAACTTTAGTTCATAGAAGTTTTCGAGATCTTTCTTTTGGAAAGTTTTCGAGATCCTTCTTGCACCAAAATTTTCGAGATCTTCAATAGTAATAGTTTTAGAGAAAATTGTTTGTAATAATTTCGAGATCATGTGTAACATATTTGTTGAGTATTCAAATGATTGTAACTTTTCAAAAACTTGTATATTGAATGAATCCTCATGAATGTGTGTATTGTGTAAATGTTATTTAACTTGTGATTGTAGTGTGTTATTAATCATGTTACCAAAAGTCTTATGTGCATTAAATGTTACATCATCTAAGTTTCATGTGAAATAATAATACCATCGTTAATCACACATTAATTAACTGGACCATGATTGCAACATATATGTCTTTGAATATCAAACATGAACTCGGACTAATAACTAACATATCTGGATGTTTGATTTCATGACATGACACTTTCAGAACACAAATGGCTCAACAAGATGAATCAGTTCCACAACAACAGAACCTCCCACTACTCACACTTGGTGAATTCCTCCCTCCAGACTACCACGTACCTTTGACCAGAACAATCTTCGCATCGACTTCAACAAACTGAGCATACCTGATGATACATGCAAGATTGTCAAGAACATTCTTCTGGCTCATCCATGCAAGCCACTGCTCACCAAATCCACATCAGTACCAACCTTCTACATCCATCAGTTCTGGCACACTGCTAAGGCCAACTTGGACGACAAATCCTTCACCGTCAAGCTGGATCGTCATTACACCATTGATCATGATACTCTTCGTGAAGCTCTCATGCTACCAACTTACAAAGAATATCATCCGATGCTGACTGAACTGGAAATCCTTGACTACTTCATTGATCTTGGATACGATATTCCTGACGATGAATCACTCACCCTTCTCTCAAAATTCAATGTCAAATATCTGCCACAACCATGGAGAACCTTCTACATGCTGATTGTCAGATCAATTTCTGGAAGAAAGAGTGGTCATGAGCATCCGAGGTTGGAACACATGCAAGTATTTTGGGAAATGATGACCCTGAATCCGATTAACTTTGCTGCACCTATAATGAGCGACATGGTCCATTACATTCAGACTGATCATGACAGGACCGTGATACCGTTCATCAGATTCACCAAATTACTCATCGCATACTTCTGTGAGAAAACCCCCAACTTCATCAAAAGGATGCTTGACAGGACTGAACCAAGAGACATAATGAATGAAGATGCAACGATCTCTTTTGTCAAGTCCATCAGGTTCGTTCCAAGAACCAAAGGCATGAGAATCCCAGATCATTTTTTGAATGATGAGATCAGAAAGACTCAGAACTTCAAGATTTATGATAAAGCATTCAAGGCTGGAAGAGTTGGTCTCAATGAGAAAGAAGATGAACCAGCATCTATAGTTCAAAACCGTAGCAGGAGGGGTGGCAAGTCTGGTAGCTCGGGCAGTACTACAACCTCACAACAACAAAAGACTGCTCAAAAGCCACCCACCAGACCAAAAAGGAAAGCTGCACCTAAGCAGATTCCTCAGGATGAACCATCCGCTTCTTCATCCGAAACAGAAACTGAATCTGATTTTGGCTCTGAATCAGATGAAGAAGCTGACTATGAAAGAAGGTCAAAGGCTCCAGATGACCAGGAAGAACAACCTGATGAAGAAGAAGAGTTTCCAGGGCTTGAACTGACTAAACAACTTAGCAAGGAAACTGCTGAACAAGAACAAAGGAAAGGAACGAGCTTAACCATTAACGAACCAAGTGGTGCTCGTAATGATGAAGCTGAAGAAGAACCTCATGTTGTGCCACTGGTTGACAAACGTAAACTCAAAAGCATCGTTGTCGACACCAGGGCAGAAAAGAAGCAGGAAGAGAAAGAATTCAGGGAAGCTGCTCGTCTGAATCTTCTACACCCACAACCTCACCAAACACTACAAAATATTTAAGGACATGAGGCTGGCTCCAGTAGCACCGTAGTTCCACAATCCGAAACAGAACAACGTGATCCTGAAGGGAACATAATTATGAAGGAAGCTACAAAGGAAGGAGAATAGACTGAGTACATCACTGACGATTTCGTTTCTCAAGTTGAGAAAGAGGAGGAATTGAAGAAGAAAGTTCAGCTTGAAGATGAACTTAAGAAGAAGGAGGAACTACAGAGGAGAGCTAAAGAAGAGACGGATAGATTGCTTCGTGGTCTCGAAGACGAAGAACACTACAACACTGATGAACTTATCCACTCTCCTCCGCACTCATCTTCACAGAATCTGCCACTTCCAAAAGGTTCACCTCCAAAGGATCCCTCACCACCTCCATCAGAACCAGAGCATGAATCTTCATCACCTTCATCATCACATCATTCATCACCACCACCAGCAAAGAAAACATCCAAAGACAAGTCAAACAAGAAGAAGAAAGGAGACAAAGCATCTAGGACAGCATCAACGCGGATCAAGAAAGCTCTTGTTTGGCAAGAAAGAAAAGGAAGGAGACACAACAGCCATCCGGAGATCTTCATGACCAACTTAAACTGCTCTCCAACCAGGTCAAAACTTTGACTTCACAAGTCAAAGATCTCAAGGATACTAGTGCACTTGCTAACAAGTTACTACAAGCTGACATGGGCAAGATGATCAAGAACTACACAAAGGAATATCTGAACGAAAATCTTGCTGCAGTAGCCAAACCGGCTGTGTCTTCACTTATTGAGCCAATTCACTCAACGTTGACCACCAGGATCAAGTATACAATTGAACGAATGCTTGAATCTACTCCTTTCTACCTCCAAACTAACAAGCCTCCACCAACACCTGAACAACTTCCCATCGAACAACTACGAGACTTGTTAGCTGCTAAACTACGAAACAAGGAGGAGAAAACACCTGATGAAGCAACAATGTTTGAGGCTCTTCAAGCCATTGCCTTAAAAGAGTCTTGTAAGGAAGCTGCCGGTACACACAAACGACAAAGAAAAGATGATGATCCTGACTCTTATCCGAAAAGCAAGAAGTCGAAGAAGTCAGAAGCACTATCTTCATCACACCAGCCGCGCAAGACTTCTAAGGCTCCTCTTACCAAACAAAGAGCTCCAGCATCCGGTTCCGGTCCAACTCAATCAGAGGAACCTTTTGTGCTTCAACAGCTTGATACTCAGGAAGGAACAACAACAACATTACCTGACTCAGAAATTCCTGCATTTCAAGCCGGTCCATCTGACACAACCAAAACAAAAGAGAAGAAGAAGTCTAAGAAGCAGAAGCAAAAGACTACTCAATTCTCATGGCTAGACATGGACAAAGCTCGTGACTCTGATTGGTTGACTACAATGATCAAAGCTCAACCACCGCTTGAGGCCGACGAACCATTGCCGGGTAATACTTTGCAGATGACTCAGAGTATTATGTCAGGTCTACAAGTTGAAAGGTTGTCAAAGACTGAACTGAAGCGGATCAATCGTGAAGCCATGGACTTTCTCAAGAAGAGATCAGGAAACAAAGTTGAACTTGATTACCACATGGAGTACATAGCCTGTGCTCTATCTGGCTCATTCGACTGGCTCAACCCTGAATCTAATGTCGATACCAAAACGAAGAAACCCTACTTCACCGACTGGACAAAACCACTACCTCTACTTGGCTTTCCTGAAAAACTCAAGATCCCATACAGACGCTTCTTCAACAATGACTTTCTATACCTCCAGCATACACACGAGACCTCTAGAGAACAATATGCATCTTCACTCACACTTTCAATTCCAGCTGCCCGTTATGAATTACCAGACATTGAAGAGCATGCACCAATCTACTGCAAATCAGTTGTCGAATACAACAGAGATGCTCTTCTAGGAATTCAACATTGGCCTGAAAGACGAAAGCTCGGGTATACACACAGACTTCATCTGAAGACGAGTGGAAGAGTGAAGCAACCACTTCGCATCGTTGCAGTTATGGAGATCGTAGAAGAAAGAAAATTCGGCTACACTTTCACGAAGGAAATTGTCGTCAAGAGGCAAGATGAAAAGCGATACAAGTTCAATGAAGCAGACTTCCCAGATCTAACCGTGAATGACATTGAAGATATGTATCTACTAAAGGTTCAAGGAAAGCTGCTCAACTTTGAACAAGACACATACTACAACTTCATCGCATCTCTCCTACTCTACATCAGACGATTAATTGTTCAAGAAAGAGTGGAAGATCTTCAGCTGGGAGTGGAAAGTTATCAAAACACCATCAACCTCATTCAACCTCAACTCATGATTCCTGAAATCACGGGGATGTCACAATACACTCTCGTTCAACAACCGACATTTGGATTCACCTACCTCAACAACAGAAATCAGATTCGTTTCATGCGGTTCGATGAGATTCTAAAGTTTTGTGATGTCACACTTCAAAGGGTTCGTGATGGGTTAGCAGAAAGGTTGGAGGATGAAAAGAGGAGGCTAAAAGAGGGAATTGCAACGAGGTGGAAAGCTAATGGACGCAGAATGCTCAGAAACTTTGTCCATACGATTGAAGAAAGGCTATATCGACGACAACAGATCAGAAGGTTGGAAAGCTATATCGGGGTTCGACCGTCATTTTCGGTCTTGACATTCCGACGACCTGATCCAAAGTTCACAGTCTTCGATGCTTAGATCAGCTCCCATTCTTCTGGTACAAACATTTCAATATATTTCTATTTGTTGACATAAATAATGAGTAAAAAAGTTATTTATATTTTTCGATATCTCTACGTTTTGATGATCACAAAATGGAAAATCATTAAGCGTAAGATTACTACGTAAACAAGTATTAAGCTAGTTTATATCACTATATCCAACTTAATCACTCAAGGTATGAATAAACAAGTGCTTAATACATCTCATGATCAAAGGGGTATTTAATTAATTAATACAAAGTTTATTTAATTATATAAACATATTATATAATATTGAAAAACAATTTTGGTAATAAAGAAAAATGTTTTAATCATACTAAATATATGAATTCAAATTTTTAACCAAAATCAATTAATTTTTCACCAAATAAACTTTCCCCACAAAGAGACAAAAAATCTGGCCGTTACAGCTGGGCGGCCCCCTTAATTATAAGGGGCGGCCCCCTTAATTTTAAGGGGGCCGGCCATGAATTAAGGGGGCCGGCACGCTCCTCTGTCAGATTTTTGTCAGAATTTTTTCCCTATAAATACCACCTCAAATCTGGTATTTTTTCTCACCTTTTACATGAAATTTTCAGATCCAAAACCTCTCTAAACATCTTCCAAAACCCTTTGATCACTAGATTACTAATCCTTGTTTCAAGTGATTCAATCCCTCATCATCCATCATCATTCCAAGTGCAAAAGAAGAATACTCCTTCAACCTCAAGTTTAAGAAGTGTTGTGTATATTGTGTATATTACTTATATAGTTGTGTTGTGACTATTAGAAGTAGTTTAGGTAGTGTTAGTTGTGAAGTAGTTGTGTTGTGAAGAAAAGAGAAGAAGTTGTGTTGTGAAGAGAAGAAGGCTTGTCGTGAAGAAGAAGTAGTGTTGTGAAGATCAAGTCGTGTTGTGAAGAAGAGGAGTTGTGTTGTGTTGTGAGATTGGTTCTAGCTACTATAAGGACTCGACATTTAGCTTTGTGTCATTAAGCCGGTGTAAGCAACGTTGTGTAAGGTTTTCTCCGCCATAAGGGAGCTTGTTGACATAGTGAAGAAAACTCCCGAGTTAGGTGCTCGGGGAGTGGAGTAGGACGAAGAGGAGATTCGTAGCCGAACCACTATAAATCCTTTGTCTCACGGTGCCATTTTTCCAACTCTATCTTTTTACTTATTTACTTACGTTTATATTTGTTATATCATATACTCGTTGATATCATTGCTAAATAAATTGTGCAAGCATATTGGGGACACGTAAAGTTCGAATTGGTGTTTTTATAAACAAAGTTTTTATAAATTAAAAAGACGTAAAACTATTCAACCCCCCCTTCTAGTTTTCCACAAGTTCCACGGTCACTGATGATAGCTCGAGGTGTACCAAATCTGGCAAACAAACTTTTCAAAAATTTTACAACCACTCGGGCGTCGTTAGTTGGAAGAGCTTTGGCTTCGACCCATTTAGAAAAATAATCGACCGCCACGAGGATGTACTTGTTTCCTTTTGAAGATGGAAATGGTCCCATGAAATCGATCCCCCACACGTCAAAGATTTCACAAACTTGGATGGCGTTTTGAGGCATCTCATCTCGCTGTGAAATTTTTCCTTGTCGTTGGCACGCGTCACNTATTTACTTACGTTTATATTTGTTATATCATATACTCGTTGATATCATTGCAAAATAAATTGTGCAAGCATATTGGTGACACGTAAAGTTCGAATTGGTGTTTTTATAAACAAAGTTTTTATAAATTAAAAAGACGTAAAACTATTCAACCCCCCTTCTAGTTTTCCACAATTGGTATCAGAGCCAGGTCAAACAAGATTTTTAAAATATATTGTATTTTAAAACTTGAAATCGATCTATGGAAATGGAAAAATATTTAGAAGGGAAAATCACTTTTAGACCACCATTTCTTGTAAATGAAAATTTTCTTACATGGAAAAATCAATTCGAAAGTTATGTGAAATCAATAGACTATGAACTTTGGAATGTCATTTCAATTGGTGATATTAAATCAATAAATACTAATTTTGAAAAATTAAATAACTTGGCAAAATTTATTATGTATAAAGCTATTTCAAATGATGAATATGAAAGAATATTTTTTTGTCAATCGGCAAACGATATGTGGAAAAATCTTTCAAAATATCACCAAGAAGAATGTCAAGCCAAAGAAAAACTTGCAAATAAGCTTGTAGCAAAAGAAAGCATAGTAGACAAATATTTAGTTGAAGCAACTACAAGTGCTACTAGTTCAAATGTCTTATATGTAGGAAATGACGCCGAAAACAACATAAGCCATGACAAGGGTGAACAAGAAGACTATGAAGAAATGTCAACCAAAAAGGAACTAAGTGACGATGAGGATGACGATTCTAGTTCCGAAAGTGAAGACGAAGAATATGCAAAGGTTGTCAAAGAATTTAAAAGACTCATTAAAAGGCGACAAAGAACACAAGACAAACGGAAAGCAACACGAAGAAAAAGAGTTGATGATGGAGACAAGAAGACCAAAGGAGAATGCTTAGTCGCTCAAGCATCCAACGAAATTTGTCTAGGAATAAATTTGGAACCCGACGAATGGGTAAAAGATAGCGGGTGCTCAAGACACATGACGGGGAATCGCAAACTATTCTCTACGTACAAAGCCTACAATGGAGGTAATGTTATTTTTGGTAGTGATCGTCGTGGAAAAATCATAGGCAAAGGTACGATCTCTCAAGACTCCCTAACTATTGAAAATGTTGAGCATGTAGATAATTTAACATACAACTTGCTTAGTGTAGGACAAATATGTGACAATAAGTGTAGGGTTACCTTTACCGATAAAAATAGTGTAATTATTAAGGATGATAAAGTCATAGGTAGAGGAATTAGGAAAGGCGGCGTATATGTCATGAAACTAGGAGATAAATTGGAAGATAGGATATGCCTAGCGACCCTAGATGAAAACTCCACTTTGTGGCATAGGAGATTAGGTCATGCAAACATGCAACAAATCCAATCATTGGTATCTAAGGAACTAGTTAGAAACTTGCCTAGCCTTAAGTATAATCAACACTTTTGCGATGCATGTAAAATAGGAAAACAAGCACACGCTAGTCATAAAGCTAAGAATATAGTATCCACCACTAGATGCTTAGAACTACTTCATATGGACCTCTTCGGTCCATCCGCGGTGCGGAGCTACGGTGGCAATCGCTACACGTTAGTTATAGTAGATGACTATTCACGATACACGTGGACTAGATTTCTAAGCGATAAGACCGAAGCCTTTGAAAAATTTGAGACCTTTAGTAAAATGATACAAAATAAGCTAGGTTGCACTATAGTTTCAATTAGGACGGACCATGGTAGGGAATTTGATAACGAAGTACAATTCGGAAAATATTGTGACTTAAATGGAATATCTCACAACTTTTCCGCCCCACGAACACCTCAATCAAATGGAGTAGTAGAAAGGAAAAATAGGACCTTACAAGAAATGAGTAGAACTATGTTAAATGAGCAATCTATCCCACAAAAATTTTGGTGCCATGCCGTAGATACTTCAACATATATACTTAATAGGGTGTCCATTAGAAGAATACTAGGAAAAACTCCTTATGAGTTGCTAAGAGGTAGAAAACCAAACATAGGATACTTTAAGGTATTTGGAAGTAAATGTTTCATACTTAATACTAAGGATTATCTCACTAAATTCGACCCTAAGTCATATGAAGGAATTTTTCTAGGATACTCGCAAAATAGTAAAGCATATATAGTTTTAAATAAAGACACTATGAGAGTAGAAGAATCACTAAACGTAACCTTCGACGAAACTCCTCCACCACCTAGGACATTGCCTTTAGAAGATGATGATGTTTTAGAGGAAGATGCTATTGAGGTTAGTAAGACAAAGCCCGTAGGAAATGATATTGAGGAGGAGAACTTAGGAGAAAACGAAGTTGCAAATATCAAGGAATCTAGGTCACACCCATTAGACAACATCATAGGTCATCTAAACCAACGAACACTTAGATCACAAGCACAAGACAAAAATAACTTCTTTTGTTTTGTGTCAATAATAGAACCTAAGAACATAAATGAAGCCTTAAAGGATGAAAGTTGGATTATGGCTATGCAAGAAGAATTAAATCAATTTAAAACAAATGATGTTTGGGAGTTAGTACAAAACCCTAGGAATGTGACTATAATAGGAACTAAGTGGGTATTTAGAAATAAGCTTGATGAAAACGGAGTAGTTACTAGGAACAAAGCTAGGTTAGTTAACCAAGGTTATAATCAACAAGAAGGAATTGATTATGACGAAACCTACGCCCCCGTAGCAAGATTAGAATCCATTAGAATCCTTTTAGCCTATGCCTGCGCCCTAGACTTTAGGTTGTACCAAATGGATGTGAAGAGTGCATTCCTTAACGGTTTTATCAATGAGGAGGTATATGTGGCACAACCTCCAGGATTCATTGACTTCGCAAAACCTGATTATGTCTACAAACTAAAGAAAGCTTTATATGGTCTTAAGCAAGCTCCAAAGGCTTGGTATGATAGACTAAAGGCATTCTTGGTTAAGCATAATTATTCCATTGGAATGGTAGATAACACTCTCTTCACTAAAAGAAGTGACCACCATATTATCATTGTTCAAATATATGTCGATGA
>LBNU01018252.1:40063-55324 GCA_014162995.1 Artemisia annua | reverse complement strand
TTCACTTTTTATTTTGCACGTAGACGTTTATTTAAACGTAAACGTACACGTTTTAGGTTTTTAGGTTTTCTTAACTTTATAATAAGTTTTTAATAATAAGTAAATATTTTATTTTTATTTAATTTGCATTTAAGCCGCTAAGGCATGCAAATCCTACTATAGTTATATTTGATGATTTGTTTCATACGTTTACGTTTATTTGAACCTAAACGTATGTTTGTACATTCTTTTACATTTTAAGGTTTCTGATTGTACGTTTTTACTGATATAGCTATGACAGAGCTATTACTATTCACATTCCAGTGTTAGTCACTCAGATTCCTATTTTCATATATTCAATAACATCAACATCACACACATTCATTATACTCAGAATGTCACACCTCATCAGGACATAAATGACCCGAGGATATAATTTTATACTCCTTGGTAAACTTGCATTCTTCTCCCGGGCCTGCATGGCCTTGCTTTCAAGTCACTTGTCTACCTCGTTACGGTCTTTCATTCACAAGTGGAAGGTTTGTGTGACGAGAAGTGGCTGAGGAAAAAAAACATGTGTGGTCTGGGAGGAATCACATGCTATATATATATATATGTTGTGCTATCTAAATATTTTTGCAAGCATTCCATATCTCGATTATTTGTTATGACCTCAAAACGAGGGGGAGTATACATCAAGGGGGAGCTCCATGCAATCGGGATAAACCTTTTTGATGCTAACAAAAAGGGGGAGAAGTGATATAAACTCATATTAATACTTGTATATATACTAATTTTATGCTTAATGAGTTTAGATTTTGTAATCATCAAAAAGGGGGAGATTGTTGACATAAATAATGAGTAAAAACGTTATTTATATTTTTCGATATCTCTACGTTTTGATGATCACAAAATGGAAAATCATTAAGCGTAAGATTACTACGTAAACAAGTATTAAGCTAGTTTATATCATTATATCCAACTTAATCACTCAAGGTATGAATAAACAAGTGCTTAATACATCTCATGATCAAAGGGGTATTTAATTAATTAATACAAAGTTTATTTAATTATATAAACATATTATATAATATTGAAAAACAATTTTGGTAATAAAGAAAAATGTTTTAATCATACTAAATATATGAATTCAAATTTTTAACCAAAATCAGTTAATTTTTCACCAAATAAACTTTTCTCACAAAGAGACAAAAAATCTGGCCGTTACAGCTGGGCGGCCCCCTTAATTATAAGGGGCGGCCCCCTTAATTTTAAAGGGGCCGGCCATGAATTAAGGGGGCCGGCACGCTCCTCTGTCAGATTTTTGTTAGAATTTTTTCCCTATAAATACCACCTTAAATCTGGTATTTTTCCTCACCTTTTGCACGAAATTTTCAGATCCAAAACCTCTCTAAACATCTTCCAAAACCCTTTGATCACTAGATTACTAATCCTTGTTTCAAGTGATTCAATCCCTCATCATCCATCATCATTCCAAGTGCAAAAGAAGAATACTCCTTCAACCTCAAGTTTAAGAAGTGTTGTGTATATTGTGTATATTACTTATATAGTTGTGTTGTGACTATTAGAAGTAGTTTAGGTAGTGTTAGTTGTGAAGTAGTTGTGTTGTGAAGAAAAGAGAAGAAGTTGTGTTGTGAAGAGAAGAAGGCGTGTCGTGAAGAAGAAGTAGTGTTGTGAAGATCAATTCGTGTTGTGAAGAAGAGGAGTTGTGTTGTGTTGTGTTGTGAGATTGGTTCTAGCTACTATTAGGACTCGACATTTAGCTTTGTGTCGTTAAGCCGGTGTAAGCAACATTGTGTAAGGTTTTCTCCGCCATAAGGGAGCTTGTTGACATAGTGAAGAAAACTCCCGAGTTAGGTGCTCGGGGAGTGGAGTAGGACGAAGAGGAGATTCGTAGCCGAACCACTATAAATCCTTTGTCTCACGGTGCCATTTTTCCAACTCTATCTTTTTACTTATTTACTTACGTTTATATTTGTTATATCATATACTCGTTGATATCATTGCTAAATAAATTGTGCAAGCATATTGGTGACACATAAAGTTCGAATTGGTGTTTTTATAAACAAAGTTTTTTTAAATTAAAAAGACGTAAAACTATTCAACCCCCCTTCTAGTTTTTCACACTAATATTGTTTGATTTGTAACAACTACGGCTTGTGCACACATAACAGTGTACAACCCGCACTTTGTAATGAAAGGACCCTGTGGTACGCATCAGTGCCACAATCCTAATATAAGGAGCGAAAGCTTCTTACTTTTGAGTAGATTTTATCAAATCTTTCAGTATTTTTAAAATCTGCTCAAAAGACAAGTATTACACCTCAATAAGTAATCACTTGTTGAGGGGGAGTACTTGCATCAAAACATCGTTCTTAAATCTTTAAAGTCTTGTTGATATCTCCCCATAAGACTCAAAAAGGCATATTTTAATCAAAACGGTTTACAAAAACAACATTTGATATGCTATTTTTGAGGGGGAGAAAAAGAAAGTGATTAAAATATGATCTCATACGAGCTCGACTCAGACTTAACCCACGAATTGACGAAACAACAAATGTCAAAAAGTACCGTTTCGAGAAACTCTTTCTAGTTGTTTACTTTGACAGGTCTAACTTCCTTTTAGGAATGTTAACAACATCAAGTTAGTTATTAGGGCTAGTTATCACCTAAAAGCTTATAATGCGTCCCTTTAACTAAGCAACGTAAACATGTCCCTCGGGTACATAACTATTAAGAGTGGATCAATTCAAAAGTGCCAACTCTTCCCGCATATGCAAATTTCTGAAACCATCATGAGCATATGTTGAGGGGGAGTATTTCATATGAAATCCAAAACCTCAAAGTGTTAATAAAAAGTTTTATACTCTAACACACTTTGAGAGATTTTCAAAGATTTGGTTCAAAGGCATCAATAGGATAGTTATGGAGTTACAAGGTGACTGAGGATAGGAAAAACCGTCCTATGATCCGCCTAAACCGGAGGGATCTACCCAAGGACATCACCAATAGTTAGTAATTAGAAGTCCTTAGGTATGATATGATAAAAAGGAGTAAAGAATGAAAGGAGAAAGAAGGAGTTGAAGAATTAAAAAGAAACGAATGAAAAGGGTGAAAAGAAATAGCCCTCCTTATTATCAACCTTAGGTCAGACACCGGGTTCAATTCATATGCTACTGGTCGTTGCTAAGGAGACCCCGGTATTGAAGATAAAAGTCGTCATGGACCCAGTGACGCAATGCACCTAAACCTTCTTAGCCACTTAGGCATCTCTCAAAAGATGTTTGTTTCATTCTCACGGGGAACCAGTGTAATCTATCGATCATCTATTAGAGATGGTTGATATTGAAACAGGAGGCCCTCTGCTCCATGCCTCCGCATAGGAAACCAAATGTGCACTTATCGAGTCTAGAGCCATGAGATAACATATAAGATCTCTTAGGAACACAAAATTCTTNCGGGGAACCAGTGTAATCTATCGATCATCTATTAGAGATGGTTGATATTGAAACAGGAGGCCCTCTGCTCCATGCCTCCGCATAGGAAACCAAATGTGCACTTATCGAGTCTAGAGCCATGAGATAACATATAAGATCTCTTAGGAACACAAAATTCTTCTACACTAAGTGTCTTACATCAATGGACACTAAGTGTAAATTATCGAGTCCTTCGCAGATCTTAGCAATCTGCCTTGAACGTTTATGAGGGATTTACTTATGTATTTCTCGAATGATTGAACGAAAATCCTGCCAGGATCAACATCAAACAGCCCTGACAGCAGGTCACTTCGGTGATTCCTTGTGGATTACGCTTAGTGTGTTCGATGGTTTCAAACGGTCTACAGTCGTGGGGTGATCTCCAGCGACTCGCCTAATCGTGGGTGTACTTATGTATGTCTGTGTTAGCCCTCTAGGGGGTATCCGATTAGGAACGGCCTTGGTAAAGATTAGAAAGAGTCTTCACACTATGTTGTCGACGAATTCAAATTCCAAACCTGTAAGTACCGGATGTTTTATCGCTAACTGTTTCATTTCAGGTACTACAACCATCTTGAACACCGGCTTCCACATGCTCATACTTACATCTCAACAAAATGAAAGCTCTCATGAAAGATCGAAGCAACATGAATGTCAAAGATAGATTCCATGCCAAAAGAATCTACAAAGTGATAAAGACAAATGATCTTAAGCAACACACCGTCTAAAGAAGGATTCTACGTCAACACAAAGAATATTCACATATGAAAAGAGAGCTCCTCACTTATGAAAGTTTCAACCGTCAAAGATGTATGAGCATGTTGGAATGATGCAGATCCACTGGAGTCGAAGAATGTGACGAATGGCAGAATACCACATCAGATTGATCACTATCTCATCAAGCAAAGATAAAGAACAAAGAACGATGTATCATTTCTACTAATCATTTTTGAAGACATCAAAAGCTATGAATGCCACAACTAAAGTGCAAAGACATAAGACGTCAAGCAACCTCAAATGACCGTGACTTGCATCACTTCTTCAACAACCGATCCTTAGGGGGAGATTGGTAGAAGCTAAGTTTATCTACATTTTATCAAGTCTCAGTTATTTAAGTCATTGTAATAGGTTGCTATGTTTATCTATGTTATTTAAGAGAGTCATGTAAACATTATGAAGTCCAAACGTGTCCAATGGGCCTGAAGCCCATACGTCTAGAAAAGGAAGGAGAGAGGGAGTGTTGCCCTAGCTCCTCTCCTATAAATAGGACCTCGTGTATTCATTCTCTCTTGATGGTTATTTCACTATCGTAAGGAAACTCTTGCACTTTTATTGATCTAATCAACTAAACTCTATTTCTCATCTTATTTCTATCAATACTATACTTGTGTTTACAAAATGGTGACCTAACAGACATGATTGCTGCAAGCAAGCACATCTCTCTACCACTTACGAGATCATGAGTCATCAGGAAATCGTCCAACTCGAAGTCTTCGTCTATGCATTGCTCAGGGTCCTAGCATTATCGGAAAGGTAGGGTTGCAAGGACGCTATGCAAAAGAGTTTCTCTTTCTAGGATGACAACTAGCGTAATGGAATCTTCGGAATCAAAGTACGGCGTCAATGTGGAAAACTAGAAGGGGGGGTTGAATAGTTTTACGTCCGTTTTAAAATTTATGAAAACAAGTTCGTTTTAAAAACTTCGATTCTAGTTTATGTGAATTCAAGACTTACACTATATGAACAAATATATATTGCTAACTAACTAAGCTAATATAATGTAAGTAAATGAGTAATGAATGAGAAGAGTTAGAAAGATCAAACCAAAACACAAGGATTTATAGTGGTTCGGCTACAAGGACACCTTCCTTGTTCCTACTCCACTCCCCGAGTCACCTACTCTAGAGTTTTCTTCACTATGTCAAAAACAAACTCCCTTATGGCGGAGAAAACCTTACACAACGTCGCTTACACCGGCTTAATGACACAAAGCTAAATGTCGGGTCCTAATGGTAGCTAGAACCAATCTCACAACACAACACGACTTCTCTTCTTCTTCACAACACAACACTACTTCTTCTTCTTCACAACACAACACAACTTCTTCTTCTTCACAACACAACTTCTTCTTCTTCACAACACAACTACTTCTCTACACTACTTATTACAAGCACAACACAACTATACAAGTAATGTACACAATATATACAACTACACTACAATACTTCTTGCACTTGGTTTGTTGAAGGAGTATTCTTATTTTGCACTTTGAATGAGGATGAATGTGAAGGGATTGAATCACTTGAAACAAGGATTAGTAATCTAATGATCAAAGGGTTTTGGAGGATCTTTAGAGAGATTTGAGATCTGAATTTTTCGTGCAAAAGGTGAGGAAAAATACCAGATTTAAGGTGGTATTTATAGGGGAAAAATTCTGACAAAATCTGACACAGGGAGCGTGCCGGTCCCCTTAATTCATGGTCGGCCCCCTTAAAATTAAGGGGGCTGCCCCTTATAATTAAGGGGGCCGGCCTACTGTAACGGCCAGATTTTTTGTCTTTTGTGGGGAAAGTTTATTTGGTGAAAAATTAACTGATTTTGGTTAAAAATTTGAATTCATATATTTAGTATGATTAAAACATTTTTCTTTATTACCAAAATTGTTTTTCAAAATTATATAATATGTTTATATAATTAAATAAACTTTGTATTAATTAATTAAATACCCCTTTGATTACGAGATGTATTAAGCACTTGTTTATCCATACCTTGAGTGATTAAGTTGGATATAATGATATAAACTAGCTTAATACTTGTTTACGTAGTAATCTTACGTTTAATGATTTTCCATTTTGTGATCATCAAAACATAGAGATGTCGAAAAATATAAATAACGTTTTTACGCATTATTTATGTCAACAATCTCCCCCTTTTTGATGATTACAAAATCTAAACTCATTAAGCGAAAAATTAGTTTATATACAAGTATTAATATGAGTTTATATCACTTCTCCCCCTTTTTGTTAGCATCAAAAAGGTTTATCCCGATAAGCTTGGAGCTCCCCCTTGACGTATACTCCCCCTCATTTTGAGGTCATAAAGGAATCGAGATATGGAATTCTTGCAAAAAATATTTAGTGGACAAGCAACACACATATATATATAGCATGCAAGATAATAAACTCAAATAACCATAATCATTCATGAAAAAGAAAATTACATTCATCATTGCAAGATACAATTAAACTACATAAAAGCCCCTAAGGCTTACAAACATCACATAGCTAGACCAAAAGCTCTATATGAATATCCTCCTAGAGCTTGCCCCCCCAAAATATTTGAAAATGATTTTATTTTTCAACCACCAAGCATGTTTAATGGAGTGGAATGGATGGTGAGCATGGAGATGGTGATGGTGGAGGAGTGTTTGTGGATGGTGGTGGTGGAGGTATGGTTGTTGTTGGTGGTGGTGGAGTTGAGTTGGTGGTGGTTTGAAGTTGATGTAACATGTTTTCCATGTTGGAGAACATGTAGTGGATCTCATCTCTAAGCCCGAACACAATTGTTCGGTTGTGGATGCAACACAAGCAAGTGTCACCATGAGCTTCAAGTAAGCTCCATGGGACGGGGTTGTAGATTGGTGGATTGTTGGGAGATGGTGAAAAGTGTGCATCAAGAGGTGTAAATGGTGACATCGAAAGTGTGATGTCAAGAGATGTAGGTTGTGGTGGTGGAACTCTTGGTGGTGGTGATAAGTGGTTGTTGATGTAGTCATTGATGGATGAAGTGGATGGTATGGAAGAGGTGGAGGCTCCATTTGTGGATGGTGTTTTGGAGGGTGCATTAGGTGCACTTGGAGATGAGCATTGAGGTGGTGGTGATGGAGTTGTGTTGTCTTCATGGGTTAGATCAATGAAGAGTTGTTTTGGTGGGATGATGACAAGTTTTTGTTTCTTGGCATTGTTTGAGTGGGTAGTTCTTGGTGAAGACATTATGAAATGGATGAGGTTTGATGAAGGTTGAGGATGATGGAGTGTGGATTAAACATGCATGGGGATTATATAGTATGAAAACATGTTTAGAAGTGGAATTAATTTGAAAATAGAAGCTTGGATTCCAAAATCAGTTTAGTTTTAAAGGGAAATGATAGCTGAGACTACCAAAAGGAATCACAAGATGCAAAAGAAAACAGTGAATTTTACTGTTAGAGTGGCCGGCCCCCTTAATTAGAGGCCGGTCCCCTTAATTTTAAGGGGGCCGCCCCTTATGAATTAAGGGGGCCGCCCATCTGACGACCCAGAAATCAAAAATTTTCAAAAATTTTCTGGAAAAACGTTTTATTCTGTTTTGTATTTGCAGCAAGCTCTATTTGGACATTCCATATTGATTTTGGTCTATTATAAAGCAAACATGTTATATATATACATATAAATATAATCTAAGCATGCAAACTTACATATATTAAGATATAAACTATGCAAACATAATCATATAATAGACATAATTAAGCAAGTTATCATCCTACATAATTATTCAAGCAAATAATCCAAGTATGATGCAAGTTATTCCGAATACAAATCGGACAAATATCACATAAACATTCAAGACATAAAAATAAATATTGTTCATCAAGCAACTAAAGTCTTCTTCGTCACTTCTTCTTTCCAAACAAATTCTTCAATATCTTCCCCATAGACTTGAAGCTACCTCTTACTTCTTCATGCAAGCTCTTTTGACGATTGAGGATCACGGTTTGTCGCTCATGGATTGTTCGATCGGTTTGGGAGCGAAGAGATGGAACTCGATATGAGGGAAGATCAAGATCCTCTAAATTATCGACGAAAGTCGTGAATGATGAGGTACTAACCCCTTCGGCTCCTTCCTCGTCATCATCATCCTCTAGGCGAGATGATGAGCCGTGAAAGCTATGCCGACGGGATTTTCCCTTGTCACTACGAAGAGTAGGATAGATGGACTCGTAGATGCTATCGTCAAGATCGGGATAGTGCTCGATAACATGACGATAGAGGCGAGTTAGAAACATCCCATATGGAAGGTTGGCTTTGGGAGTTCTACGAGCACAATCTATCCGTTTGATAAAGAAGTAGGTCAAATTGTATTCCTTTTCGATAGCAATACAATACAACATGTGAGCAAGGCATGCCGGGAGATGGTCCCGATGTCCCCCGGTACCAAACGCATTCTCTCGAATGAGTTCTTCCCAACGCTTCATGTTGGGGCCTAGTTCCTTGAGGAGAATTTGAGTTGAAGAGATTTGGACATTTTTTGACTTGATTTTTCGGGTGGTAGTGTCACGCTCCACACCGAGGACTTGACGAATTTCGTCAGAATGAGGGATGTCGGAAAGATAAGGACCGGATGTAGGACGAGAGCGATGAAGAGATTCAAGGTCCCACTCGTTTGTGAAAACGGCTTGACCTCAAAAAGGAATTTGAAGGATTTCACCAAATTATTCGAGAGTCATGGTGATGAATTGATGGTGGATCATGAAGGAGATGGTGATGTAACCAAAATCATCGGTTTGAACCGTGACTTGTCTATAGAAGTCGACTATGAAACGAGGAACGATGGGTTCATTTATTTGGAAAAGGCAATTGAAATTTATGCTTGCAAACAAGCGATTTATGAAGTCGGATTGAGCATAAGCAAGATCTACTACACGTCCTTCATGAACGTTTCTATCTTCAATTTGACGATAAAGACGTCCAATAGAAGAAGATGTAGTAGGGAGTTGGGAGACTTTAGGAATGTAGGATTTAGCAAGGGAAATATCTTCGGTAGTCGCTTTTGGCATTTTCACCTAAACACAACAACAATACAATAGACCAACATAAATATAAAGAAAAATAAATATATTGTTAAGACGTATGTTGGAACATAAACATACTTCGACTCTAAGACATTGATCCTAAGAAGTAGTTTACTATGTTCCTTATTTTTATTTTTAACTCATTCTAGACATATTTGACAATGTTTAGCTAGTAGTTATGGATTAATCCAAACACCCCTTTAAACATGTCAATATATTATGAAACTTACTAGATTTATATTAAATTATAAACTAGTCATTTCTTACGAGCTTCTTATGCATGTGATTTGTTTTTGAAAAGGATGTTTTGCATTTTGACTCAAAAATATCATTTTTTCTTGTTAAACCAAACGCTTCCTTAACTAGACACTAATACTACTAGTATGTCAATATATATATGAATTATATATCTTGACAACTCCGGATTACTCGTTTTTGGTTTATAAATTCGACATCATTTTATAAAAATTATAACGACTTAATTTTGACATTATTTGGACATAATCCAAACACCCTCTTATCGTTTACAAAAATATTTTTACTTAGTCGAGAAATATAGTTTCATGTTTTGCAAGTTGTAAAAACATAATGTGATTAGTTTTAACAAGTTTTTATAGCATTATTCAACAATGTGTTAACCAAAAATTTTGAAAAGAGGTGTATGAAATTTTTCAAAAATTTTCGACATGAGGGTTTGTAATTATTGGTTTCTAGTTGTTAATTAAGCATCCTAATCCTAAGGGAAGCATTTAGTTATAGAAATCCTAGACCTAATTTCAAGGAAACCATGAATTTGAAAAAATTATTAAAACATGCATAATTCTTAGTTTGACCAAATTAGATGAAATTAGACGAAATGTGTTATGAAAAACTTACAATATGTAATGATAATCGTGTTAGATGAATTTGCCCTTTGCGAATTAACCCGAATTTGGTGAATTGGAAGTTGGTTTTTGAGGTTTTTTGGGTTTGGAATTCGTCACAGCAGTAGCAGGTGGAGGAGTGGTTTGAAAAGTGGAGTGTTTGGCAAATGGAATAAGAAGAAAAACGTTTTTGGACTGTCAGATGGCCGGCCCCCTTAAACATTAAGGGGGCCGCCCTTATTTAGGCTGCCGGTCCCCTTAATTTTAAGGGGGCCGCCCTCCAAAATTTGGAAATTTGAGTTTTTGGTTTTCTGGAAAGAACAAGAAAATATTTATGTATATATTAGATTTATATTTAATCAAAAATACGTTGGAGAGGATTCGCACGAAAGGAATTACTTGACGCTTTTACTTGACATTTCGTCAATTAAAATTTCTTGATCATTTCGGATGAAACTAATCAAGTTGTCAAGTGGACGAGAGAGTTGTGGAAGGTTTATAAATAAATATATATATAATATGGGTTTATAAGACGAGAATTTAGGAAGGAGACGCATGCAACGGGGAACGGGAGTTTGTTTCATCCATAGATTTTTCGACTCATTTCTCTACATCAACATGAGTGTCGTTGAACTTGAAGTTCAAGAAGGCAAGTGGGGGAAAAGAAAATATTCGTAAACGAATAATTTCTAGTTCTAGAAATCAACAAATGAGTTTTCTAGGTTATAAGATCCTAGATATAGATAAGTATATATATGTATAGATATAAAATCAAGATGAAACAATAAGCCAAGCAAACTCACATAATTACTAGAGATTATACTAAGCATGCATTCTTAGACGAGAAAGTAAAAGGAAATGTGTACCTTGCGTCTTCAATTGCGTTTATCTTCAAAGTCTTCAAAGAGTTGAACGGACTAGTTGTGACAACTTAATTTACCAAGCTTGTATGGTGAATTATCTACGTTGGTCCCCATTGTCTCATTTGACCAAAGTTGTTTGATCCGAACATGTTTTGTATTTGACTTGGGTGCATATATGGTGGAAACATTCCCCACGGATTGAAGTTCCACATTTGTCGATTATTGTTAAAGTTTCGTCTATTTTGGTTTACTTTAGTTTGAGGACTTTTAGACCTATGATAGGAACTTGTTTGTTTTCTAGGTGGTGGAGTTTTAGATCTCATCTTAGGTTTAAAAGGTTCGGCATCGGGTTTTAAAGATGATTTACGAAAACTTTTAACTTCTTCATCACTAGCAATGGGTACTAATCTATCTTTTAAAAGTATGTATTTTGGTTTTGATTCTAATGGTTTAGATACATTAGTTTCACTTTTAAATTTTACACTTTTTGTTTTGCTAGTTGAAGCTTCATTTGTATCATATCCTAAGCCGGTTTTATCTCTTGATGATCTTTGAATGCTAATTAACCTTTTAAGTATTTACTACTATTTTCAAATTTCTCTAGTTTATTTACTTCTTCCTTAAGTTGTTTATTTTCCTCTTCAATAACTAGACAATTTTTACAATCACTTAAATTTTCTTTGCCTTTTTCTAGAAGGTTTAGTTTAGTTTTTAACTCAATTATTTCATCTTTTAGTTGGTTATTAGTTTGTTTTAGTAGTTTGTTTTTAGCCATTACTTTTTGTCCTACTTTGCATAATAACCTATATTCGCTATCTAAGTCTTTTTCGTCTAAGGATAGATTATCATCACTATAGTACTCGGTTTCGGAACTTACCTCGTCGGATGCCTTGGCCATGAGACACTTCTCTTCTCTTGTTGTCTCTTTCTCATCGGTCTCACTATCCCTCCATGCTCCTCCTATGAAAGCTTTATAATTTTGACTTCTTGAAGCTTTTGGACATTCGCTAATGAGATGGTTTGGATCTCCACATTTGAAGCACTTCCTCTTGCTTTTCCCATTCTTGTCGTCCTTGATTCTATGCGAAGCTTTTCTTTCTTCAAATGGTTGTCTAACGTATCTTCCTCGTCTTTTGAAGAATTTCTTGAAGTCTCTCACCGCCATAGCGTGTTCTTCATTATCACTTTCGGATGTCGAGTATTCATTCACTCACTTAAGTCCTTCTTAGGCCTTCAATGCAATGACTTGCTATTGCTTCTCTTTTTCCCCCTTAACCATTTCGGAATCTTTCTTTATTATCACTTCATGCCACTTTCAATTTCCAATTAGCTTCGTCAAAGTTGTGTAAAGTTGATAAGATTCTTTGATTCTTTCAATAGCACGTCACCTTAGCCGCGCCACTTCGGATGAGAGCCCCTAAGAAATTTCCTTACAAAATTCTTGCTAGAAAAAATCTCATCAAGTTTCGGGTCCTAATGGTAGCTAGAACCAATCTCACAACACAACACGACTTCTCTTCTTCTTCACAACACAACACTACTTCTTCTTCTTCACAACACAACACAACTTCTTCTTCTTCACAACACAACTTCTTCTTCTTCACAACACAACTACTTCTCTACACTACTTATTAAAAGCAAAACACAACTATACAAGTAATGTACACAATATACACAACTACACTACAATACTTCTTGCACTTGGTTTGTTGAAGGAGTATTCTACTTTTTTTGCACTTTGAATGAGGATGAATGTGAAGGGATTGAATCACTTGAAACAAGGATTAATAATCTAATGATCAAAGGGTTTTGGAGGATCTTTAGAGAGATTTGAGATCTGAATTTTTCGTGCAAAAGGTGAGGAAAAATACCAGATTTAAGGTGGTATTTATAGGGGAAAAATTCTGACAAAATCTGACACAGGGACCGTGCCGGTCCCCTTAATTCATGGCCGCCCCCCTTAAAATTAAGGGGGCCGGCCTACTGTAACGGCCAGATTTTTTGTCTTTTGTGGGGAAAGTTTATTTGGTGAAAAATTAACTGATTTTGGTTAAAAATTTGAATTCATATATTTAGTATGATTAAAACATTTTTCTTTATTACCAAAATTGTTTTTCAAACTTATATAATATGTTTATATAATTAAATAAACTTTGTATTAATTAATTAAATACCCCTTTGATCATGAGATGTATTAAGCACTTGTTTATAAATAACGTTTTTACGCATTATTTATGTCAACAGTCGATTATGGCTGGATTTCATAGGAAGGTAGAGGAATACAATTACTCTTAGATGAAAGCGTTTGGATAGAGGATGAGAAAAATTAATATCTCGATGAGGGTTTAAGCAACTACTCTAAGCATCACATGACAACATTACCAATTAATGGGTTCATACAAGCCCGTGCCTACTTTATGGTGTCGTGTAGGCTAGTTGTCTCAGCCGAGATTACATTGTCTCGGACTGGTTAAGACAATCCTTCAATGTAACGCTCGATCTCACAAGCCTCACTCCTTACCATATCAGGGCACTATTTGGAATATCTCAAAGAAGCGATGAATGTAGGTTTGTAGCTCAGTACCTCTCACCTCGTACTTCCGAAATTTGACTTCTCGTTCCTTGAGTGCTCTTCCCACTAGCTCTTGTCGTGAACCACTTCCTTAGTCGTATCTCATCCCATTAGATATCCAAAATACTACGAAGTGTAGCTGGTCACAAGGTAATCACGTCATCCTCGTTAGATGAGGGCAATCCATCCATATAGTGCTTTATCTTATGCGCTTCGGTATGAGCTATCTCAAGTCACCGTAGTGACAGCTCCTGGAAGTTACAGGCTCAGCTTGGCATGTCGATGCCTTTCGCCTCATAATTCCATACTTCAATCTCTCATCGTTCTCACTTTACCACAAATGAGTAGTTTTTAAACAATATCGCCTTATATTCCCCTCAAAACATATAATAGTCACCTCGATGCTCCTATCGAGTGAACAAGGCCTCCTTCGCCTTGGATTTCCTTCCTCTTTAATGCATCAGACCAACAACCTCCTCGATCCCTTTAATTCAATTGCCATGCGACTCCATCACCCTTCATACGCTCCCTTACAGGCGTTGTTTGCGGGTCATGAAGNATCGTTCTCACTTTACCACAAATGAGTAGTTTTTAAACAATATCGCCTTATATTCCCCTCAAAACATATAATAGTCACCTCGATGCTCCTATCGAGTGAACAAGGCCTCCTTCGCCTTGGATTTCCTTCCTCTTTAATGCATCAGACCAACAACCTCCTCGATCCCTTTAATTCAATTGCCATGCGACTCCATCACCCTTCATACGCTCCCTTACAGGCGTTGTTTGCGGGTCATGAAGTTCCGGCAGAAGGGTTTGAGTGACTTGTCTCAGTTAGTATCTCTACCATTCGTTGGGTCACTAACTAATCTATAGTACTCGACTCACCGCAACACGTTTTGGGGGGACCGTGTTGTTCGTAGTTTAACGCTTGGAATGACTAAGGCTAATCAAAATGACCTTTGTGAATAGCATCAGCTAGATGTGCCAGCGCGGCACTAGTATGAACATCCATCACTGTCGTGTCGATACTAGATCTTCCAAATTTCATCAACGGCAAATAGAAGCGGAGTTGGTAGCTAAAAGCTAGGATATCTAACCGAGAATTATTCGATTCAGGGTTCGCAACAAACAATTCCACAATTATTCTTTAAGATACTAAAAATTAGAACAAGTATGGTTCTTGTGGTTTGGTTCGAATTTAAGAGAAAGAAGAAGTAAAAGTAGAACTCTTTTAGAAAGAGAAAGATGAGAGGATTGGGAGTTCTAGAGAGAGAAAGTTAAAGTGAAATATTAGATTAATTAGAAGCTCCACCCTCTCCCTTGGTGGGAGAGCGTTAATATAGTTACATGAAAAATGCTCTCCTTCGAGCTGTGGATCAGGCATACAGTGGGTAAAGACCACTACTAGAAAAAGGTCTATTCTTGACTCGCATTGCGTGTCAAGAAGAGGTCTTATGACGCGCAAATGCGAGTCAAGGTAAGTACCGTCATAAATTTTCATGACACGCATTTGTGTGTCATCCTTCTATGACTCGCACTTATGACCCCTTTTGCGTGTCATTACCCTTAAAATCATTTTGAGTTTTTGACAAACTTTTATGACACACTTTTCTGACATATGTTTTTGCGAGTCATTACCTTAAAATCATTTTTTTTT
>LBNU01018252.1:28921-39266 GCA_014162995.1 Artemisia annua | reverse complement strand
TGATCATGACACTATGTTATGACGCTTCTGAAAACGAGTCATCTCCAATAAAAAATTTACTCGTTATGACTCTTATTTTATGACTTTGCTATTTGCGCGTCATCTTGTAGCGTGCGTCATAAAATGCGAGTCAAGGATAGACCTTTTTCTAGTAGTGGACCCGTCATTCTTCCACGGTGTTACTTAAAACTAAACTACGTCTACGATAACTACGTAAATACTAATAAACCTACAAGTTACATAAATGCTTAGTAGATACTCGGGGTGACAGAACCTTCTAAATAAAAACGTATTCATAACAATCCCCCCCTAAGGGAGGTCACCCCGGAAATAAAATCTTAGAACTCTAGCATCTAAATCTTTGACGATCTCTTTGTAGCTCGTAGTCTTTGATTCCTTTGATTCTTCATTGTCATTACTTCGTGTTCATCACCCAAAAGGAGTATCTTTAAGCCATCTTTGAGTAGCATTGTCTCCATGTGATTTGGACATCGTAGTAGTGGCATGCTCACACTTTTCACGTTTATGATCTTCTGCATCAGAGTTGTAGAAGCATAGTTGAGGCCCTTTTTCCATGATCATGATTTCTTTGAGACTGATGTTGAAGTGTGAGCATGAGGTGATAGATCAGCATTATCATTGTCCGCCATTTGCCGACTCCGGTGTCTCGGGTGGTGAACCGCCTTTCCACATGCTCATACATCTTCGTTGAGTAAATCTCCATGGTTGTACAGTTATGAATTCCTCCTTGTAGATGTAAGTATGAGCATGTGGAAACAAGAGTGATGTCGGTGAATGTGATAAGGTGGTATGTTGAGCTGCATACAAATTGGTTAGTAATAAACATACCAGCACTTACAGGTTCGGACTTCGAGATCATCAACAACATAGTTTGAAGACTTTCTATAACCCTTACCAAGGCCGTTCCGAATCGGATACCCCAAAGGGCTTTCACTGACATACCGTAGTACACCAACAATTAGGTGAGTCGCGGGAGATCACCCCACGACTGTAGAACTTTTAGAACACCACCGCGAACACTAAGCGTAACCCATGAGAGATTACTGAAGTGACCTGCTGTCAGGGCTGTTTGATGTTGACCCTGGCAGGAGTTTCCATTCAATCATCGGGAACTACATAAGTATATTCCCTCATAAATGTTCTGGCAGATTGCTAAGATCTGTGTAGGACTCATAAAATTACATCTTGTGTCCTTAATGTTGAACAACCAGTGTAAAAGTAGCACGTGTTCCTATGAGATCTTTTGATGCATCTCTTGGCTCAAGACTCAATAAGTGCACTTTGGTTATCCTATGCGGAGACTAGGGAGAGGTCTCCTGCTTCAATATCAACTAGCTCTAAGAGACAAGTTGATAGATTACACCAGTTCCCCGTGAGAATGAAACAANTATGAGATCTTTTGATGCATCTCTTGGCTCAAGACTCAATAAGTGCACTTTGGTTATCCTATGCGGAGACTAGGGAGAGGTCTCCTGCTTCAATATCAACTAGCTCTAAGAGACAAGTTGATAGATTACACCAGTTCCCCGTGAGAATGAAACAAGCTCTTTTAAGAGAACTTGAGTGGCTGGAAGATTTAGTGCAGTGCGTCACTGGGTCCATGACGTCTTGTCTTCAATACCGGTGTTACCTTAGTAACAACCAGTAGCAGATGAGTTGAACCCGGTTTCTGCCATAAGGTTGAATAATTGGAGGGCTATTTCTTTTCAACCTTTCTCATTTCGTTTCTTTTTAATCCTTCAACCCCTTCAGTGCTTACCGAGACATCATAACTAGAACCTTGTTGGGTTTGTTCCAGTTCTAGCTCCATCTCAGTCGGCACTCTGCCCTTTCTCAATTTTCTTCCTTTTTTTTCAATCATTCCTAAGCACTTCTAATCTATCTATTGGATTGTCCCTGGGAAGATCCCTCCGGTTCTAGTGGATCATGGGAACATATACCTAGCCTTACCATCCTTATAACTCCATGCATTAAATTAAAATGGTCGGTCTTTTGGTATCTTTCCACAATCGCCATAACCAAATCATTGAAAATTCTCTCAAAATGTTTATGAATACTAAACACATTTTGTATACACTTTGAGAGTATTAGTCATTTTCAAATGCTCCCCCTTAACATGTGCTTGCATATTTTTTGATAGAAATTTGCACATGTCGGGGTGAGTTGCACTTTTGAATTGATCCACTCTTAATGGACATATACCCTAGGGACACGTTTACGTTGCCTAGTTACAGGGATACATTATCAGCTTTTAGGTGATAACTAGCCCTAATAACTTACTTGAAGTTGTTAACATTCCTTAATAAGGAAGTTAGACGCGTCAAAGTATACATCTAAGAAGAGTTTCTCGAAACGGTACTTTCTACTTGGATAGATCCTTTCGAATTCAAACATTTGTGTTTCGTCAATTCATTTGTGTCAAATCTGAGTCATAATCAATTCACGGTTTCTACTTGTTATTGTAAAAACACGCGAAAGACTTTTAGTCACTTGCTCCCCCTCAATATGTGCACATTGATTGATTCAATTTGAATGTTTTAAAACTTTAGCACATAGGGGAGAGCATACATTTGAGATCAATTATTCACCATTTATCCACTTGCTCCACCTCAATATGTGCTTTGATTAAATTTCAAAAAATTCATAATTTTAGCACATACGGGAGAGCGTACCTTTGAGTCCAAAAACATCAGATTTTATATCAGGTTTTATATTTAAATCACATTCTCTCCCCCGATTTAAAAATTTCAAATCTTTTGAGATTTTGTAATCCCAAGTGATTTAAATGAGTTTTATAAGTATGGGAGAAAATGTGATCATATTTTAATATTTACTTATTTATGAGACGAATCACTCACTGCTGCTGGTGCACAAAGTTTTTAAAGGTGCAGAAATTTTGAGCAAATACGCTCCCCCTCTATTAATGACCCGTTTTCTATTTAAAGAGTTGTGGTCATTAAGTTGAGCGGCAAGGTATTTGTGAAAATTTAAGTCCAATAGACACCTTGTAAACCACAAAATCTCTCTTGAAGAATCAATAAGAGAGAGATTTTGGGATGAAAGAAGACTTCTCTTCTTTTACAAGAAATGATGCACTGAAACGTACATCAGATCGAGGGTGCACGGATGTAACGTAATCCATGCCCGGGTGAGGTTCACCCGTTGTTAGGAACAATCATCTTTTTGGCGACGTGTTTTCTTCATTTTGAAAAACGGGTTGCTATCTGAAGTAATAGCAAGCCATAATTTTACGAACGGGTTACAGTCTGAAATAACTGAAAGCCATTTTGAAAGAAATTTTTGAGAAACGATATGTTTTAGAAAACATTATTTTACAAAATAGAAGAACTCTCGCTCAAGCATATGTATGAATCCGTCACATTATTTAATGACATTTCTAGAAGCGTACATAATATTGATTATACGAGAGACATGTCGTGAGAAGAATATTTTTGAAATTTTATATTTTTCAGATTTTAATGGTTTTTATAGATTTTATATTTTTTCTATTTTCATTTTGGTTTTAAGCTATATACAAGGATATGTGAAGCGAATCCATTACTCCTCATTTTTTTCTTGAAGACTTTTGAGTTATTCTGGCGTAAGACTCTTCATTCCAAGTCTGCCAGCTGATACTCATTCCTCAAGAAGAATAGTTCCACCACACTTTTGGAGAATCCATTTCCCAGCAGAAACTATGACATTGTGTCGTACCATGCCCTAGGCGTTTGCTTTAGGTCATAGAGAGCCCATTCAAAAAATGAAATTTACACTTCCATTTGATAGACCAACATGTTATGACTTGCATCATTAGCGAGAAATATTCAGATGGATTCAATACAAACAATCGGAGCGAGAGATTCCTCAAAATCAATGCCATCCTTTTGACGATATCCCTTAGCAACAAGCCTTGCCTTGTATTCAGAACGTCATCATGCTCATCAAGATTCACCTTGAAGATTCACTTAAGAGCTATAATATTTGCACAGTCTGGAGATGGTACCAATTCCCTTACTTCAAGTCGATAGAACCCATGAATTTCTTCTTGCATCACATTCAACCAAAAGTCATATGAGATAGCAGTTTCGAAGTATTTTGGGTTCGAATTTGGATAGTGAGGAATTATAAAAACACCATAAGACTTATGTGGAAAGTTGCATTAGTGCGGACGCCGGTCGAGAAGAATTCCCAATAACGTTCTTAATCGGATGATCATTGGTCCATTATCAGAGGTGCTCATGTGGTTGTGGGTGGATAACTGATGTAGCCGTGTTAAGATCTCCTGAAGAAGATGCTTCAGATGAAGATTCAGGAGCAAATGTGTTTTGAACGGAGCATCATCAGGTGGAGCAAATTGATTTACTTCAAAAGAATTGTCGACTGCAGTGCCTTGATGTACGGAAGGAGATTGAATGTATGATGATGATGTTGAGTGACTTGCTGATGGAGCATCTTGAGCAATTGAAATAGGAAAAGATGGACCATTTAAATTGTTTGGAACATGAGTTGCGACAGCCAGTGGTACCGGTGTATCAACAGTTGGCGGCTCAAAATATTCATCAACCATTGGATCAAACAAGATATCCAAATCCTTACCGGAAAGTGGTACATAAGGTATATGCAGGAGTGGGATTCTGTACAAGACCTGAACTGATTGGTTCAGGAGACAAAAGTTTAGACGCGGGTCCTGCACTGAAGTGTACATGAGCCATTTGCTCAGTTAGCTCATAGAATGTGACATGAATGGTTTCCAAGATTTATCGGGTTCGTTTGTTGTAGATTCGGTAACCCTTAAGATCTGAAGCATAACCAACAAAGAAACATATAACAGCTTTAGCTTTTAACTTTTCCAAATCTTGATTGCCATTGTATGGTAGCATAAAACATAAAACACAAAAAGAGAGGACATGTCTGGTTTTTTGTTATGTAACATCTCATATGGAGTTTTGTTGTGGAGAGTATGTATCAAGGATAAGTTATGAGTGCAACTAGCTGTAGCTATTGTTTCCGCCCAAAGAAACATCGGTTCCTTGGAAAATATTAGCATGGTTCGAGCAGCTTCCACAAGAGTACAATTTCATCCTTCAACAACGCCGTTCTGCTAAGAGGTGCGTGGAACACTTTTCTGCTGAGTGATGCCAATACTTTCATAGAATTGAGTGAGTTGTTTCTTCACAAACTCTGTTTCATTGTTTGCGCGGATGATTCTGACGGTTTTGTTGAGTTTCACTTGCAATTGTTTAATCAGTATGATGATAACCCATGGAGTTACATCCATGGTTCTTTAAAACTTCACCCATGTAAACCGAGAGTAGTAGTCAATGACAGCTAGAACGTATTACTTCCCTTTTATACTTTGCACACTCATTGGTCAGCATAGATCCATATGTAGGGTGTGTAGAACTTCCATGATGGTGTTGACAGAATTGGGTTTGTGGGTATACTTCTTGCGTTTGCTCAGTTGACAAGCCGAACAAAGATGATCTTTTTCGAACATTAATCTCGGTAGACCTTGTTCAAGATACTAGCGAGCAAGATCATTGATGGTACCAAGGTTAAGTCATCTGCACTTCGGTGCCATAGCCACGATAACCAAAGATATCAAGCAAATCGGAGAGGGCCGCATCATGTCTTCAATAGAGATGGTGTACAAGTTAGTGCCACGACTACCTTTTAGAAGATCAACACCATCCAATTTTCTAACAAAGCAAGTGTGTTTGCTGAAAGCCACTTCGAGATCGGAATCACAACATTGACCAACGGATAACAAATTGTGCCCAAGTCTTTCCACGTAGTGTATCCTGAAAATTATCCAGTCACCAAAGACATAATCTCCATAACCCATAATTGCCTCAAAATCGTAGTTCCAGAATCTAACTGTCCCGATAAACTTATTCACAAAACTCTTGAGCTGTGAACGATCCCCCGGTCATATGTTATGAGCAGCCAGAGTCCAAATGTCAAAGGACGATTTGTACGACTTGCATTTGAAAACAGACAAAGCAAGAGAGTTTGGAGTGCCGGATCCCCAATTTAAGTTAGGTTCCAGTTGGTTAGTGCAAACAAATTCTTCAGCCACAGAGGTCTTAGGTGCATTTGTTTCAATGGTGGAGGTTTCACTGGTAGATGCAGAGGGCCTAGTTAAAGGACAATAGGCCTCTAAAGGGAAAGTTCTACCAGTTGGCTTCCATATCTTAATAGGTACTACTTTAGAGTAGTTATCCTAGTTAAAGGGCACTGTTCTCCTAAAGTGAATTTCCTTCCAGTGGGCTTCCATTGATAACCAACACTGGCAAATAGTTTTCCTGTTGCTTTCCAAATTTGTTTAACTCGTTTAGCTCTCCACACTTTCTTAACTTCGGTTTTCTTGGATGACTTCCAGAATTTCTCAACACATTTATCATGATTAGCCGAAATTAAGCATTCATTACATGTTTTGCAAAGTTAATTAGGGTTTGAATTATGATTCTTTTTGCTCGAAACCGACTTTTTTTCCTCATGTGGTCTTCTACTTTCTTCTTAGGAACACTTTTAGCTGGTGAAGTCTCATCATTCTTTATATTTCTCATAGTTTTTGACTCTCTAGCTTAAGTGTCACTATTAATTCCTATAGAAGGACTGACGGGAATCTTAGTCTTTTTCACTTTCAGCTACTGAACATGTTTAGATGTGTTGGGATCTGAAGTTTCCAAGGGTGCCTCAAAGGTTACATGTTTGTTCTTAGTCACTGAGAATGATGCAGTGAGCCTATCTTGCTTGTTGTCATTCTTAGGACATGTACCAATGGCATATTCTAAGAGCTCCTGGGATCGTTTAATGATAAAGCAGGCATCTAGAATAGCACTATCTTGTGGTTTCACTGTCCTATCCTCTTCTATAGTCTCACGAAGCATGTCTAGAATATCCTTAAGGTACGATAGATACGCATAGTGAGCAGATCTATTATTCCTAAGAGGGAGCGGGATATTCACAGCATCAACATCATATTTTTACAAGCAGAATCCTTTGGAACAACATTATCACCAGTGATGATTGGCATTTTCCCTTTCACCTGAGTCTTTAGATTCTCATTCTCTTTAAGCAAAGAAGTTATCTTTTCATTGTTTTTATCACGTGTGATCTTAATTGAATCATATAACTCTTTGTAATGTTGTTTTACTTTTGAATTTTCAGCTAGAAAACAATCATTTTCATATTGTAGTTTGTTGATGATGTCTTGAAAAAGAAAATTCTGAGAATCTACAGATTGTGGTTTATGAGTGTTAGTCACATCACTCTTATTAGACTTTAATTGGGCAATTAGAACCCTCAGTTTCCGAATCGTGTTAGTGTGAGCTTGAATCTTTTCATCACGTTTGGCTAATTCAAAATATGCATCAAATTCAGGAGCATCCGAAGATGTCTTGGCATTTGAGATTTTAATTCTTTCTTCTAAATGTTGATACTTTAATTGCAAATTAAGATTATCAACCTCTAGTTTTGAAAAAGGCCTGCCATGTTATCATGGTCATCGTTTTGAATTTTCCCACGCAATTTTAAAAGTCTCCCCCTCAAGCTCAACAACACGATTCTGGAAAACATTCAATGCAATAGACATCTCATGAAATTGGCAAACAGATAAAGCAGATTCAGTAGCGGTATAAAACACGTCCTGTGCAACACAATTAGCAATCAAATTCTCATTCATGATGAGAACATTTTTCCTCTCAATTTCACTGTGTTTAAGATCAATGGCCAGTTGTTTTCCCTTATTTTCCACAGTTTTATACACCTCTTTCATATCAGACACATCTTTGTTTAGGGTTTTTGGAAGACCTTCAAAATGTTCTTTCAGAAGCTTAAAGAGCGGCATAACCTCTGTTAAATAACATTGTTTTGTTTGTTCAAAACCCCTTTCCCCTTCAGTAATACCCGTTGGCGTAATTCTCTTTTTACATGTTTTATCAAAATCAACAAATAATTGACAAAGAACATATAAACCAATTAGAGTATTATTTTGCATGGGGAGAGTTAAAGGAACAAGATGCATGGGTGTATGTGGTGGGTATAACGTTGGATCATATATCTTAAAAATGGTACTGGTTTCGCCCACAAGTCTTTCTGCTTTCATTTTTTCTAAGTCTATATTCCAAAATACTTGCTCTAGGGTTAACCTTTTTTTAGGGACAAAAATAGCTAATCGGTTATCTTTATAGTAATCATCTTTGTACATAATATTTTTTGCAATGCACAAGGGATCTTTTAATTTTTCAGCGAATTTCTCTCTAGTTATTACATCTATCTCATTGGTCTCATCAAATGACGTCACATCAGGAGGGGCATGACCAGGCTTAAGCATAACATTTGCATCATATAATGCAGGTTGGGCAACTCTAACGCTCCTAAGGCAATCAGATTTGGGTTCACTGATAATGCTCAAAGTTAACATGTTTTTAGAGGCGTTATTAGTGTTTTTATGCATGTTATTTGGTTACTTTTATATGCTTTTGCCACTAAATCGTATCAAAGTATGTTTTTGTAGCATATGTAGCCAAATGCAGGAAAAATGAAGAAAAAGTGAAGAAAAATGAAGTATATGCGATTACACGAAGATTCCCAAGTTCAAAGTCCAATCTGTGACGCATTTCTTAAGGAGAACCTAAGTTTTGTCATTTCAAAGTTCCAAGTTCAGAGTTAATCAAGTGTGGAGAGTGCATGAAGAAATATACAAGAAAAGTCAAAGTCCAAAACCATCCAGACTTCACCATCCGATCGGTTGGAGCTCAACCGATCGGATAGCCACAGTTACCATCACCATCCGATCGGTAGCAACCCGCAACCGATCGGATGGATGTTTCTGCTGAGAGAAATAACTTTTTGTGCACGAATCTTGGCCTTTTGTCCCAAAGTTCTAGGCTCTTCTTAGTGTCTTGTTGTCCAAGTTCCAGCATTTATGTCCCTATTGATTGCTAGGAGTATTTGACAAGCCTAAAAGGACCCCTAGAGTACACCATTCAACCCACAATTCAAGAAAAAAATTATTATCATTACTACTCTCAATTATTATCATCATCTAGCTCTCAAAGAAGGCAAATTCGTGCAGAAAGAACCAGGAACATTTAGAGGACCAACATTTGGAGGCCAAAATCTCAAGAAACCATCACCAATACTTAGGTTATCAATACCTTGTCATTTGTTATCAATTTCAAAGTATTGTAAGACTTAAAACCATGGATTCTAATGTTAAATATTCTGAGTTTGTTTGCATGTTTGCTATGAGTGGCTAGTAGCCTTTTTATACTTGTTTTGATGATGTTTTATGCTTAGTGATAGTTATGATTGTGATAACATGTTTTAATTCAATTTCAAGTCAATCCTAAGAACCAATTGTACCTTAAGTTTCATAGTGACATTTGTTGAGTCAAGGTTAACTAATTGATAATAGTTTCAAGGGTCGAAAGATTTGTTATTATTCAACTAGTTATAATCATTTGTCTATGAATGATTGTTTTTCACCATAATTATTCTTGGCTAAACAAAGAAACAAGAAGTATGATTGTAATGAGAATGCTTTTATAACATCAAATCGGATTGTTTGTAAACCTTTAGTTGGACGAAAGTTTAGATGTTTATAAACAATTGTAACCTTTTTGTCTATGAACGGGTTACCTTTTGTATTGACCATTTCCTAAGAGTATTTGATTTGTAATAAGAGTTTATTCTTGTTTTTAAGATAACCATACCTTATGAACCTTGGATTGATCTTGAATTGATTGGTTTACACTTAAAGCTTGTTTTTATGAACTAAAATCTTGACGAAGGTTTAACTTGTAGAAACAATAGATTAGACCACCATCTAATTATCACAACCAACATGTTATCGAAAGTTATCACAATAATGTGTGTCATGTTAGGATCATAGTTTTCAACTATTCAGTCAAGTCTCGGTCATTTCAGTCAATGTAAAAGGTTGCTAGTATTATCTTATTTAGCTACGTTATTTTGTTAATCGTATGGTTATAAGTTAAGTCCAATAAGATGTCCGATGGGCCTAAAAGCCCACACATTTAGAAGATAGGGAAGGAAGGGATGTCGCCCTACCTTTCACCTATATATAGGACATCATATCTCTTGTATCAAATGTTGGTTATTTTCATATCTTAAGGAAACTCTTGTTCTTTCATCTTTCATATTGATCTTAATCAACCAAGTCTAATTCTCATCTCATTTCTTTCATTTGAATACTTGTGTTTACTAATATGGTGACCTAACAAGTGGTATCAATCGCTAGAGGAAGGTGTAGTTTATTTTTTTTGTGATTATTCGAACCAAAACTTGTTTTTTA